>JAPKLW010000179.1:8756-51483 GCA_026898455.1 Plectranthus barbatus
GGAATAATATTCATCATAGAAGAATAAAACCTGAATTGCATAAAAATCGGAATCCAAAAATAACTCCACAGAACTCTGTCTTCAAACATAAACTTCAAAAACCTTGGGAATCTCTAATCAATCTTCAATATTAAAATCTTGTAACTATTCTAATGTCTTCTCCCTTAAAAAACGAATTTACATGGCTTTATATAATAGTGGAGAATGTATCATGCAATATCTAGGTGTAGATATGTCTTTATCTTCAAAACAGATGCAGACTAGGAAACACGAACTCGCGTCGATCGTGGAAGATTGGCGTCGATCGACGCTGGTGAAGTACCCTTGTCGATCGACGTGGAATGGCATCGATCGACGTGGTTGCTGCCTCCGTCGATCTTCTCTTTTCTTCCTTCGTCAATCGCTCCTTCTTCAATTTCCTCGTCGATCGACGAGACATCCTCGTCGATCGACGTGGACCTGAAATTGAAAATCCGACTCTTCTTTGTTTGTGACTAAAAACCTGCATGATTCATCAAACACAACATTATGGGTACAAAAGCCAATTCATGCACAAAAACAAGTACAAAAACAATCTTTACACCACACAATTAGTCAAAGAACAACCAGATAAGTTAGTGAAAATCCTAACTTATCAGACAGCTTTATCTTTGGAGATATATAAGCTTGTCAGGTGGGTTTGAAGATGGATATTCTTTAGTCACGAGATTTGAGAATACCTTTGGGTATTCCTAATCTCTTCTACATAGACGAAAATGAGAAAATGGAGATGAAGAAGCAAGATGAAGAATATGTCTATGGACGAAGCTGATGCAACTCATATGCATCTGCTTGGCATCCAGGGCAGCAAACAGGCATGCTGGCCTAATAGATGGTACCCATCCTACTCATAGGGAACATCTGTGAAGTGTCAGGTGCTGATAAGATAAATGGACTAGAGCACCAATCCGAGCAGATGGCAAGATCTGCTGGATTTGGATTTTCTTCCATGTGATGTCTATCGGAGAATAAGAAGGCTGAAAGCCGAAGAAATACTAAGGAGGCACGTCAGCCATGCACAAGTTTCCAACTTAGTGGGACGTAAGACAAACCGTCACCAACTACCCAACTGTCGATTCATCCAGAACAGAAGAAAAAGATCCAACCTCTCATAGTAAAGCCAGTAACTAGGGATCGTTTAAAGGAAGTTTGGTTTGAGAATTCTAAACCCTAATACTCCAAAACTTCTGATTTTGAAATTTCTTCTGCTCTACACTTTTTGAAGCTTTCAGAAGAATCATCAATGGCAGAATCTTCCAACCGCACCAGTCCCCCTGCAGAATCATCTGGACGATCCAACATGCCTGAAGAGCCTGAACAGTTCCAACCGACTTTCACAGGCATCTACAAGACGGAGGACATTGATGAGTCAATCTCATACTACCGCCTAGTTGCCATAAGTCATGGTAAGGAGCCTGGTAAGCTCACCTACGAGCAAAGGAGAGCCGCTCAATTCAAGAAGGACAAGATACTCTACGAACCATTATTTCGGAAACACTGGTGTGAAATTTTCATAGGTAAACTTGACCGCGAGAATTAGTTGAAATATCTATTTGCATAGTCCCAGAGTTCTTTCCTTGTGCAGTGGTTGGTAAAGACCAAAAGTTCTTCACCACAAGTGTTTTGGGTATCAAGATTGTGGTAATTCCAGAAGTTTTGGAGAAGAAGTAAGGACCCCAAAACAACGGTGAAGATGTAGCCAACTACGACGTCAATGATGATGCCGAAATGGAAAGGAGATGGCTGAGATGGAAGACGAAAACCTTCAAAGAGCCATGGAAGATAGCAGCACCACTGAAATCACTGGAAGAGCCGGTGAAGAGCTTAGCACAGGTTGTCATAAGGATGTTAGTAGGCGAAGTTGGTTCGCTTTCTGAATTAAGTGGTAAAAAGTTTGTTGTTATGATGGCGATTGAGGATCAAATTCAAGGAAATTGGGCGAAGTTCATCTACACCAAGGATCACACATTCACTCAAGATGTGGGTTTTGGATTAAAGATAAGCCACTTTCTGGAGGGAATCATACCAGAAGGAAGACGTTGTCGAGGTGAAGACTTGATGTACTCCGACTACATACTGCCAACCAGAAAACAGCAACCACCAAAGAGTTTCAAAGATCCCTTGATTCCGAAAGGAAAGAGTGTCAATCCTTATGATCCATGCTCTGACGAAGAGGATCCCCACCAAGGAAATGTTGTCATGCCTATTGTTGTTCCACTTACTGCCGAAGAAGTTGAAGAAGAATGGCGAAAAGCAGAACGGGATGCCCTGTTTACTGAACTTGAAAATTTGGTCGACATTCCATCACAAGAAACTGGTCAACCCCTTGAGCCACTCATTGTGAAGAAGAGGCGTTCACAAAGAAGCCCTCAGCAGAGGAGGAGGAGGAAGCCAGCAGGTGATGACGAACAAGACAAAAATAAGGGCAAGCATGATAGATTTCAAGGAACAACCATCAAGATCACAGTGCTAGAGATAGATACTTTTGTACCGATTCTGGACGTCATCGAGGTGACTTCGACAGAAAATACTGATACAACTGTAAAATGAAGGCTTGAATTTTCCAATAAGGAGGAATCTCGGAAGAAGAGGCGACAACAGAAAGTGCTCCAGAGGTCACGCAAACAGAGATACTATGACAAGTTCAGATTGCAGATAACTCTTGATGAGAGGGACTCTCGCTATAAAGAAGTCATGGCAAGCTACACAGGGCGCAATGTCAAGATTAAAGCTAGAGAACAAACTGGTCGTATTACTCGAAGAGATGTTGAGAAGGCACAAGCCGTGAAAGGTAAAGGCAAGGTCACATTCGTTGAAGAAAGATGTGGAGATCCAGATGCTGTGACAGATGCCAACTTTTAGAAAAGACAGATGAAAGAAGTCGTGAAGGAATCTAGAAGACTGCAGCCTCCAGATCTTTCGCATTTGAATTTCCAACTGCAATTCAACCACGCGATTCGATTTAATCTGCGGAAGCAGAAATTAGCAATCTAATTTCTTAGAAAAAATTGAAAAAAAAAAGAGAGAGAAGAAAAAGAGAAATTTGTTCTCCAGATTAGATCTTCAGGGTTGTGTCCCAATGCTGCTCAGATCTGCTACTGGTGAGGATTCCACAGATCTGTGTTGTAGGCCGGAGCAAAAAATTCCTTCTTCTCCCCTCTACAGGCGCCGCCCACTCTCTCTCTGACTCTAGGGTTTCACTGATTTGAATGTGTTCAATTAGTGGCTAGGGTTTCCAGAGAGAATGGTCTATTTATAGACCCAGGGTTTTTTCCCTAATGGGCTACCAGGCCCTTTTCAGCTTATTTAATTGGGCCAGTCCTGGGACCTAATGCAAATAATAAAGTGGGCCTATAATTAATTAATTCCCATGTCCACAACCCAGGACACAATTAATTAATTAATATTAATTCTTTTTCACCACAGAATTAATACTGACCTACCCCTTTATTACCACGTTATGAGAACGGGCTGCATTAATTGAGAATCCCCATATTTAAGGTTACCGGACATCCATTACTTAATCAGAGCCTCTAACAAACTCTAACTACAATTAATTAATATCTTATTATTCCTGAGTAGTACCACTCAATCCTTATCACTCGTGCCTGAACTTAATCAGTCTGCAGGACTTTAACAAGATGAATGTTATTGAGCTCCTCAGAGAATGTCACCATCTTATTACTCGGATATGGTTACCTAAACCCAGTCTAAGGCGGTACTACAGGAACTGTTGTTACCCAAGATGCTGATATACGAGCACGTTACTTAGGCTCTCCACCATGGAATGTCAAAGCAACAGTCAACCCGTGCTAACCCCTGAACCTTCGTTAGGGTTTGGACTCAATCAATATAACGAGATCTTATATTCGCTAATGTCAGACAGACGAATACATCTCACTGCGGTCCATCAATACGCCACCCTTGCGTACCAGCATGTCAAGTAACCAAGACAGACTACTTATCACGACAATGCCGCAGCCATCCGGACAGACGTATCCTCATACGCTGTCTCGGTTGTGATCAGGTTTATGTCTCACTAGGTCAAGTGATCATACTGTCTTCTGCGATCTATAACACGCCGTATGATCGTCCCTATCGGTGAGACAAGAGGATACCATTGTTCATACATGTAAGATTGTTAACAGATAAGAGAAATAAATTGTTGTATACTCATTATAATAAATGCTTTTAGTATACAAAACCCATCAATCTCCTACTTATACTCAAAGCATAACTAAGCTATAACAGAGTATACAGTCCGTCTATCTAGTCTGCTGTCTCTTTAACCACTATCAGTGGTCGGCATCCACCTCAGACCCAGCTCACGAATATGTCTTTCGTAAACTTTCTGCGGCAAGCTCTTTGTAAATGGATCAGCAAAATTGTCAGCAGTGTCAATCTTCTTAATCAGCACATCGCCCCTCGATACGATTTCTCGTATGATATGGTACTTTCTCTCTATGTGTTTGCTTGCCCTGTGAGACCGCGGTTCCTTTGATTTTGCCACTGCACCAGAGTTATCACAATAAATTGTGATGCTCCTCGGCAAACTCGGGATCACGCCCAACTCTAAAAGGTAGTTTCGGAGCCATACCCCCTCTTTCGAGGCGTCGGAGGCGGCGACATATTCCGCCTCCATGGTGGAGTCAGCAATGCATTTCTGCTTTGAGCTCCTCCAAGATATAGCTCCACCTCCCAGGGTAAACACATATCTTGAGGTCGATTTCTTCTCATCCTGGTCTCCTTGGAAATCCGAGTCTGTATAACCCACTGGGCACAAATTCTTACTTGATAAACTAGACAGAAATTCCTAGTTCTTTTCAAATACTTGAGGATGTGCTTTACAGCAGTCCAGTGCGCCTGTCCAGGGTTAGACTGATATCTTGTTACCATGCCTACGGCATAACAGATATTTGGCCTAGTACACAGCATCGCATACATGAGGCTACCCACAGCCGAAGCATATGGTACAAGACTCATCTCATCTTTCTCCCACTGTGTCTGAGGACACTGCCCACTAGAAAGATGAACGCCATGTCTGAAAGGTAGCAAGCCTTTCTTGGCGAGTTGCATGCTGAACCGGGCAATCACAGTATCCACATAGGATGCCTGGGATAAGCTCAACATTCTTCTCTTACGATCTCGTAAGACCTTAATCCCAAGAATATAGCCAGCTTCTCCCAGATCCTTCATTTGGAACTGTTCGGATAACGAAGCCTTGATTTCCGACATCACTCCCTCGTTGTTTCCAAATAGGAGTATGTCATCAACGTATAGTGCAAGGAAGACCACACTCCCACTGACATAAAGTCGGTAAACACAACTTTCGTTTTCCAACTGTGCAAATCCATAGGATTTAATCACATCGTTGAAACGTAAGTTCCACGACCTTGAAGCTTGCTTAAGTCCATACAAGGACTTCCTAAGCTTCCAGACAAGATGTTCTTCGCCCTTGCTTATGTAACCCTCGGGTTGCTGCATATAGATGTCTCTACCTTCTTCAAGGTAACCGTTTAGAAAATCGGTTCTGACATCCATCTGCCAAATCTCGAGGTCCATATGCGCAGCTATGGTAAGGAGTATTCGGATGGATTTGAGCATGGCTACGGGTTAAAAGGTTTCGTCATAATTAATGCCCTCTTTCTGACTATAACCCTTTCCCACCAGCCTGGCTTTAAAAGCCGTGATTTTTCCATCCGCCCCTTTCTTTCTCTTGTATACCCATTTGCACCCTATGGCCCTAACGCCATCCGGCAAATCAGTTTTCTGGTATACATCCATAGCAGTTATGGATTCTATTTCAGAATCCATGGCGACACGCCATTTGGCAACATCCTTGTCCTGCACTGCCTCTTCATAAGTCAGTGGGTCAGAGTCCTCATGTCTGTCTTCCGGGCTCAAGTCCGAAGACTCACACACGAACATGTACCTTTCCGGCTGGAAAATAACTCTCCCACTACGACGAGGCATCGGTGTCGTGTCAGTAGTAGGTGCAATAACTTGTGGTCCTGCACCTTGCACTGAAGAACGTGTCTGTGGTGTTGTGCCACTCACAGGTGCACCCACATCTACACGTTCCCCTTCCCTTGGAATTGCATTCTCGTTCTTAATTTCTTGAAGAACGATATCACTCCTTGACTTGTGATTACTCACATACTCTTCCTCCAAGAATCTAGCGTTGGTGCTAACAACGACTCTTTGACTCTCAGGACAGTAAAAGTAACCACCTTTCGTTTGCCTGGGATACCCTATGAACAACATTACTTTTGACCTGCTTTCTAACTTATCAGGTTCCTTCGGAAGTACATGTGTCGGATAGCCCCTTACTCTGAACTTGCACAAACTAGGTTTGCGACCAAGGAAGAGCTCAGAAGGCGTCTTAGGAACTGATTTAGAAGGCACCACATTAAGCACGTAAGCTGTTGTCTCCAATGCGTAGCCCCAAAACGAAATTGGTAAGTTTGCATAACTCATCATTGATCTTACCATCTCTAGAGGAGTCCTATTTCTTCTTTCAGCTACACCGTTTTGCTGGGGAGTACCCGGTGCAGTCCACTGGGTGGTAATCCCATTTTCTGACAAATACTGCAGGAACTCGTTATCGAGGTATTCGCCGCCGCGGTCAGATCGCAGCGACTTGATAGTTTTCCCAACCTTCTTTTCTACCTCAGCCTTGAACTCTTTGAATTTCTCAAAGCATTCAGACTTGTAGCGAAGCAGGTAAACGTATCCGTACCTTGAGTAATCGTCAATGAAAGTGACGAAGTACTCGTACCCTCCACGAGCCTGCGTGGACATCGGTCCACATAAGTCAGAATGGATCAATTCCAACACTTCCTCTGCTCGAGACTGACTAGCCTTGAAAGGACTAGTTGACATCTTGCCCTCGATGCAGGATTCGCAGACTTGATAAGGTACAGCCCGGACTAAGTCCAATGTACCGTCATCTGCAAGTCTCTGAATTCGCTTCAAGCTGATGTGACCCAGTCTCAAGTGCCAGAGATATGTAAGATCCTCATCAGAAGAAGTAAGTTTTCTCTTTCTAGGATTATCAATTACGGGTGAATTACATGCAATACTTGCGGAAGCTTTATAATTACAGTTAATAACATAGAGAGAATTATTCCACATCCCACGACAGATAACACCGTTATTACCAATGATAGAAACACCACTATCAAAAATAACTGAATATTCATCAACATAAAGTTTGGAAACTGAAATAAGGTTTCGCCGAAAATCCGGCACGTACAAAACATCTCTCAAAGTTAAAACAGAATCATCAAAGTACAAGGTGAAATCTCCAATGGCAGTTGCACTCACTTGTGCTGCGTTCCCCATCGAGATGGTAACCTCGTCATTCTTCAGCACCCTCCTCGGTGTGAACCCTTGCAAAATGTAACAAACATGATCAGTAGCTCCAGTATCCACTACCCACGAATGAGTAGAAACCAATGCTAAACATGTTTTCGTTACAAATGCAAATGACGTACCTTGTCCCTTGCTTCCGCATGCATTCTTACTTGAAATGACACCAACCCTCTTCATTTCATTTGACCTCCTCTCACGTGATCTTCGATAAATCATGTTCTTGCACACAGTATGAACCACATCTTTCAATGTGCCCAAGCTGTGCTCAAGATCTGATAACTCAGAATCCCATGAAGGTACGAAAGATTGTCCTGCTATGAGATCAGTGAGCAACTCTTTGAAGGAGTACTCACTTCTCTTAGTCACATCCATCTTAAAGTCATAGAATGAAAGCGGTAAAGAGTTCAGGATTATATCGATCTTAGCCCGATCAGATATACATCCACCTCTACGTGTGAATCGTCTCATGGTGTTATCCATCATCATCACATGCAGTATCACCGAACTGCCATCAACCATTCTCTTACAGACTAGGTCTTTTACGAGATCACAATTGATAGTTCGTTCCATTTCACCAAACGTGGCCACTAAGTCCATCCAGATCGCTACAGAGCTACGATAGCCCATGTATTTGAGCTTGAGTTCTCTAGACAAGTTATCTGAGATTAACTTGTAAGTAAAATCCTCAGATGCCACCCATCTGTCATAGTACTCCTTCTCACGTCTAGAAACTTTATGGTAACGTGGGGCAAGTGGCATCATAGTAAGAACAAACATGTGTTGTTTAGTCAGGAGGATATACTCAATGCAGTATCTCCATTCATGGAAGTTTGGACCAGTTAGAGGATTGAGAGCAAGTAAATGATTGACAGTAGGCATAGACATATCTGAAACAATAAAGAATCTTAAATAAGAAAATACATGTAGAACTTCGAAAACAAATGCATTGAAAACCTTTTAATAAATCAAATACAAATGTTTTCCATTAATTGCCCAAGAGTTCCCACCGCAAGCTACACTCGTAGACGTTTAAGATGTCACCCTCAACCAGAACTGCGGGTTTTAAGCCCCAATCAATTTAATTTCACTACCATGTCAGGAACCTTTTGACACTAGAAATTAATAATTAGTGAAAACCTTAGACCAAGCCATCTCTCAAGAACAGGGATGCAATTCTTGCATTATATTCTAAGATGCTTCTAAGCCATTAACCACAAATTTAACTCCGGCCAAAAGAGACAGTTTAGCATGGCACGTAACCATACCGCACAACCCTTAAATCTTTTGTTATCTATAATTTAAATCAATCCTAGAATACTTGTGAAAGAGATCTACGCTAGCTACACTCGTAGACGTTTACGAAAAACCCTCCCATTATTCACATGATTTAAATTGTTTGTCTAAAAATCCCAACAACCGTACCCATGCACCTCTAGGAACTAGCAAACTACACTCGTAGACGTTTACTACAACGAGAGATACACTTACAGCCTAGGACCGCTTTGTGGAGGTCTATTGATTTTAATTAAAAAATTATCTTAGTATTTTTCTTTTAAAAGGTTTCTTATATGCGCACACATAGTTTCTTTGCTATTATATTTTCCAAATTTTTTGCATGTAATAATACAAGCCCAAAAATTCTCAAAATATAATCCAAATTAATCACATAAGCATGCTTGGAAAGCTGTAAATAATAAAAGCGATAAATCATGCTTTTCCTATTATCTACACATGCTTAATTGCGCACATAATAAATCACATATCCTACGAGGACAATTAAGGCAAACGAAAATTCCTCGTGGCCCCAAAAATAGAAAAATAAAAATTCTATCTATTACAATTTGAATTTAAATTTAATTTGGATAATTCCAAATCTTTTCAAATCTTCCCAAAACTTCAAGGGCCTCCAAATTTTGATTCACCAAATCTTTTGGGATTTAGGCCTTTGTGATCTGATGATTTGCCCTAACCCTAATGCAAACCCTAGGGTTTACACAGGATTGCACAAACCACCAAAACACGAACCACCACTGCAGGGACAGCAGCAACCGACGACAGCCACCGCCGCCGACCGTCGTCGCCGCCGCGTGTGCACAGCGCCGCGCACGCTCGCGCGCGTGCCTCGCGTGCGTAGGCCCCTGGCACCGCTGCCGCCCGGCTGCCCGCGACGCGCGCTACCGCGCACCGTCGCCCGCGCCGTGCGCGGCCCTGCGCTGCCGCCGCCAACGACCGCACGTGCGCGCGGCCGCCTGCCGCCGCCGTGCGTCGCCCTTCGCCGGCTCCGTCTTCGTTCTCCGTCCTCGACCCGTCCAATTACATAAATTTGAAAAATTATAGAAAACCTATTATATTACAATCTTTGAAATCTACACTAATCACGGATTTTCTCGTGATTTTACAAAAAACAATTCAGCCCTACATGGATAAACCTCCGCGGGCTGAATCACACGGGTTGCCACGAGGAACAAAAACCAACATCCACAAAACAGTAAATCCATACATGCATACTGAATTCAATTATGCACAAAAGAGCCATAAATCAAGAACCTGGCTCTGATACCAATTGTAGGGTTTTTCCGTGAACCGAATCACCAAAACCAAACTGAACCGGATCGATTTATGGATATTGTGAATAATTAAATACAAGATAAAACCTAGCACGCTCCTATGAATTTAATTCGCAGAATTGTGGATTGAGGAATTACCGTTATTCCGTAGTGTCTGAACCGATCTTTCGCGTTTGAATTTCCAACTTCAGTTCAACCACGCGATTCAATTTAATCTGCGGAAGCAGAAATTAGCAATCTAATTTCTTAGAAAATCCGAAAAAAAAGAGAGAAGAAAAAGAGAAATCTGTTCTCCAGATGAGATCTTCAGGGTTGTGTCCCAATGCTGCTCAGATCTGGTACTGGTGAGGATTCCACAGATCTGTGTTGTAGGCCAGAGCAGAAAAATTCCTTCTTCTCCCCTCTACAGGCGCCGCCCACTCTCTCTCTGACTCTAGGGTTTCACTGATTTGAATGTGTTCAATTAGTGGGTAGGGTTTCCAGAGAAAATGGTCTATTTATAGACCCAGGGTTTTATCCCTAATGGGCTACTGGGCCCTTTTTCAGCATATTTAATTGGGTCAGTCCTGGGACCTAATGCAAATAATAAAGTGGGCCTATAATTAATTAATTCCCATGTCCACAACCCAGGACACAATTAATTAATTAATATTAATTCTTTTTCACCACAGAATTAATACTGACCTACCCCTTTATTACCACGTTATGAGAACGGGCTGCATTAATTGAGAATCCCCATATTTAAGGTTACCGGACATCCATTACTTAATCAGAGCCTCTAACAAGCTGTAACTACAATTAATTATTATCTTATTATTCCTGAGTAGTACCACTCAATCCTTATCACTCGTGCCTGAACTTAATCAGCCTGCAGGACTTTGACACGATGAATGTTATTGAGCTCCTCAGGGAATGTCCCCATCCTATTACTCGGATATGGTTACCTAAACCCAGTCTCAGGCGGTACTACACGAATTACTATTACCCAAGATGCGGATATACGAGCACGTTACTTAGGCTCTCCACCATGGCAAGTCAAAGCAATAGTCAACCCGTGCAAACCCCTGAACCTTCGTTAGGGTTTGGACTCAATCAATATAACAAGATCTTGTATTCCCTGTTGTCAGACAGACGAATACATCTCACTGCGGTCCATCAATACGCCATTCCTACGTACCAGCATGTCAAGTAACCAAGACAGACTACTTATTCCGACAATGTCGCAGCCATCCGGACAGAAGTATCCTCATACGCTGTCTCGGCTATGATCAGGTTTATGTCTCACTAGGTCAAGTGATCATACTGTCTTCTGCGATCTACAATAAGCCGTATGATCATCCCTATCGGTGAGACAAGAGGATATCATTGTTCATACATGTAAGATTGTTAACAGATAGGAGAAATAAACCGTTGTATACTCATTATAATAAATGCTTTCAGTATACAAAACCCATCAGCTATACAGGAAGGCATTCAGCAGATCATCACTACAATCGAAGGAACACATGATGTTACAACTACTGGAAAAGAGACGCCACCACAAGAGGAAGAAACTACCTCAATGGATGTCGAAACTCGAGCACGACTACAAGCAGAGCTCACTGCAAGCGTGCGTGCACAAAATGAACCGTATCTACGAGGATTGGGAGTGGATCCATCAGCAGTTCTAGGATGGAATACTGTCGTAGATACTACGCATGTGCTCGAAAGAACCATTGAATCCATCTGGCAATGACGCATTTTGATTCCTAACTCTCCATAAGTGTCAGGTATATCCTTCAGCGATATCCTTAGTTCTAACGATGAGGAGGATGCAGGAGCTTTCACCGATGGAGAATATATCTTTCGAGAAGAAACTCTAAGAGTGCCCATGGAAAGACTACCCGACAGGAACTACAACGCAAAGAGGGTTGCGAAGTGGTGTCCTCCTGTCATAGTGCGAGATGAGAAGAATGAGGATCTCATCTCCTGGGCAAAAGATATTTGCATCTTTATAGAAGCTCAAGCTACCGCTGAAGTCGAGAATTCATATCCTGCTGAATTGCTAAGCGAGTCTTACGATCAAGAATGGTTGAGAACAGAGTTCAAGAGATGGAGATTATTTGATTATGCCACTCATGAACTACATTATGAGGACCGCACAATTATGATGGCCAGGATGGGTCTCAACTACTGGAGGAGTCAAGAAGAATGGGCTGACGATTGGATGGATCAGACATCCAAACGACAATACACGGAGAAGCAGGTTGCTGCAAGGCTGCAGAAGATAAAGGCTTACAGAGCAGCCACTGGAGATCGCTCACTGCCACCATCTAAATATTCTTCCGAAGACTCTCTGCCATTCACTTAGTATTTTAAATCTCTTGCCAGTAGACGACAGATGGCCGCAGCTGAAGAATTGAAGAAGAAATTAGCTGAAGAACAAGCCGCACAAAAGAGGGAAGAGGATAGGAAAAGGTTGTTGGAATTTAAAGAAAAAATCCTTACTCAACTAGCCAACAAGTGTACCAGGATGCAAAGCTTTAGGCCGCCCTTCCCTGTCACAGCTGAAGAAGAAGAAAGAAGGGAGACTGCACCTACTGTATCAGCTCATGTTGACCAACCATCCACTTCCACTCAAAGATTGGATACCGATGTCTCTATGCCTACTGTCGATAATCAAATAGTGTTATCTGAGGCACCCCAAATCATGGAAATTGAGTCCTTGAGCTCCACCACTTATCAGAGGGACCTCCAGCAATTCATTTATACAATGGTAGAACGAAGCATAGGAGAGCATATGGTACCGATTGTGTGCACCGAAGTTACCAATCAGTTGTCCAAAGTGAAAGGCGAAATGCTTGCTGCTCAACAAGACAACTTTGAGACCTTCTCCACCGGGATTTTTGCTGCGATCAAAGAGGGGGAAGAGAAGAGGTTAGCAGAAGAAGCAGAAAGAAGAAAGGAACAAGAAGACAGATTTTGTCGCTTTGAAGCTCGGAGACAACAGGAAGATGAGTTAAGGAGACAACGCGAAGAGGATGAGAGAGAATGACAGAGAATAACAGAGAAGAATTGAAGAGAATGAGAGAATCAGGAGATAAGAAAGAGAAGCTAACTTGGACAACCTCATGAAGATGGCGATGGATACACTCAAGAATGTGAAGAAAACCACTGCCGGTTCCTCAAGTGCCAGACATACTTCTGATTCAGACTCTTCAACAACCAAGAAGTAATATCTCTCTTAACTCTATGAGTAACCTGGTTGAAAAACTTGATATTTTGTTTTCAAATTGGATGTGTGTTCCATGTACAATTGAGCATGATATTTTTAATGGAAACTAACTCAGGTTGAAGACAACATCTCATTGTCCAATGTTGATCTAATTGAATAAGCCGAAGTTACACATTTAGTGTAATCAGCAAACTGCGTGGATTGTGATGTGTGTGAAATGTTCCTGTGATTGCTTAATGAAATTAAGTGTGAATGTGTTATGTGCTGATCTGATAAAAAGATATTGAAGCCATTTACTAGGTAAAAATTCTTGAATAATCGAGCAATACCCTTGATACTTTGAGGGGGAACGTTTAGGAATTATAGTGAGTCTACGGGAGTTAAGATGCTGAGAATAGACTTGATAGGAAAATCCTTGTAATCTCAATAATCAGCGTTCCCATGATCAGTTAGAATTAAAGCTTAAGATTGAGGCTTTGATCGCACCAAAAAAGGGGAAATTATTTGGAATATTGTTAGTTATTTTAAAACCCCTTCTGTTGTAATTGATTCATAGTCCTAGTTTGATATGTTTTGGTGCATCAAAGCTCTAACAACTCAGTGTCGAGTCATTTGTAAAAGTCTTGTATAGGAATTCATATTTGAGTTCTAATAGAATTAGAGAGAAAAAGAATCAAGGTTGCTGAAGGAGTCAGCAGACTTGATGGATTGCTGAAGACTACTAAAGAAGAAAAGGCCAGCATTGCAGAGGAACGCTACACGAATGCTGAAGGAGTAACTCCAGCAGAATCCGAAGATCTTATCTCAAACTGCTGAGATACCCCCCGCATGCTACCAGCCAGCAAACGACAATCAGCAATCAAAGAAGTTACAGAGTCATAAATCAGACGGATCTAAATCACAAGAAAACCCGACGAATCAGAGGATAGAATAATCATGATACACAAAGGAGGTTTCAGAGCTACACCAAAAGATACGTTCTGACAAAGACGACTACAAAATAGATGCTACGCCAATTAGAGACGAGGAGACTTGAAGAGTCTCTATCCGCTGCAGAAAAAGGAAGAATGCAGATAGGCTAGCAATCCCTTTGAGTCTAACGGATAAGATTCAAATAGCCGTTTGAATCTTCACCTTTAAATAGGTATCATCCTTATTTGATTCAAATGTTCGCGAACTTCTACACTCAGAGATAACAAAAAGGGATCATATACACTCTCTACACTACGCAAACACATCCGAGCTAAGTTCTTGACTAAATCTTATCACAAGCTTTCATCTCTAAAGCTCGAGACCAATGAAGTTAAGCTTCTAAGGTTATTTTGGGATTGTTTCTACTCTGGAAATAATCTAGCAGTCACGATTGTCGTGCAAGCGTGATTCTTATGGGCAACACCAACACAAGGATAGGTTTCGGGAAGAACTATAAAACTCCCAGCAGTTGATGTCCAAGGACAAGGGAGGTTTGTCCTCACTCTACGGAGCGACACCGATTGAAGATTGGAGATCGAGGTGCTTGAAGGTGCACGCTGACCAGACGGAGGAGCTGCTCAACTTTAGAGATCAGGCCTGACCTTTTACTCATTCTTCTAGTGAATTTTCAGTCAGAGGACTGAAGAGTGCACGTAGAACAGTTGTTCGAACAACTATAAAATCCTTGTGTCTCTACTGCTTTATTTCGTAATATTCAGTGCATACATATATTTGAAACTCAACACACCAAGTGTTGTATTATAAATTGGAATTTTGGTTAACGAATAATTGAGCTAAAACACATTTGATAAACACTTGCTAAGTCGAGACCTTAGCAAGATATGTGCAAGACTAACTTAATACTTTCACTGCATACAAAACACTTTGATCGTGTTGGGATTATATACTGAAAGCATATATGACTAAGTGTTTTGTACACTGGTCTTCATATATGTGTTGCTACAACAATGCTCGCTATCTGATGAAACAAACATACGACGAACCATAATATTCTATTATCTCGCCTATAGGGATGACCATATGGTGTGTAGGAGATCACAGAGGATCATATGAGTCGTTTGACCTAGCGAGACATAAACAGTATCACAGCTGAGACAGTCCCTGGATAGGCTGTCGGTCTAAGCTACGACACATCGGTTCATAAGTGGGCTTATCCTAGCTACTTGATGTGTCAGTACATAGTTATGTATTGATGGGATCAACAGTGGTATGTGCCATTCACATTGACATACGAATGAGCCAGATCCCTAACATACTTCATTTGATCTTAAACCTAACTGAAGGATTGGGGGCACACACAGATTGACCACACTTTGAGTTACCATGGTGGCGAGTCTTCTTGTACTCTAATACTCGTATTTTGGGTGTTGGCAATTTGTGTGTGGCCTGCTTAGGCTGGACGTTTAGGTAAGCATATCCGTTTCAGGATGGTGACATTCCCTGAGGAGCTCACAAGGTTCATTATGCTAAACCCTGCAGGTTGAATTATTTAATTCAGGCATAAGTGAAAAGGAGTGAGTGGTATTACTCAGGAAATAAGAGATTAATTAATTATGGCTGATTGTCATAAGCCAAATTAATTAATGAATGTCTAAAACCTTAAATATGTGGATCATGTTAGTTTGGTGCAACCCGTTACTAATAACGTGGTAATAAAGGGGCGAGTCAGCATTGTTACCGTGGTGAAGGTTAAAATAATATTTTATTAATTAATTATGTTCTGGATTGAATAAGGAAGGATTAATTAATAAAGAGGGCCCACTTTATTATTTGCATCTGGTCCCTGGTCTGGCCCATGAACTGCTCAAAGCCCATTAGGGTTTCTCAAAACCCTAACACTATATATAGGTCTTCTCTCTATCAGATCAAGTGTGGTTTTTCAGTATATTGAAAATAGAGGGAGAGAACGGCGGCGGCTATCCTGTGGGAGGAATTGATCGATTTCTCCAGATCTCGGATTCAACTTGGTAGATAATCCTCACCAGATTTCCAAGGAGCAAGGGAACAGATCAGAAGATCAGATCTGTAGGAACAACTATCCATCGCCGGCGTTCTATCTCAGATCTAAGGTTATTTCATTGTTATTGGCTCCGATCTAGATCTGTAGATCAAACGGTGAAATCAGGTATTCCCAAAATCCATCCTCTGCAATTAATTTTGTAGGAGCATGCATAGGATCGCATGATTTATTTAATTGAAATTTGTTCCTGGTATCCTAAATACGAACCTTGGCAAGAATTTAATAATGAAAACTCGTGTTGTCCATCGTAGACTCAAACCCTACAGATCGGGGACCAACACAAATGCGTATGTCATAAATTAGAGCACTAGAGAAAGTAAGAAGAATATTGATTTTCATTCTTTTCAACTTGCTTTGCGTCATGGCAATACATGAACATTATTTTCAATTGGAAAAGTCCATTGGTTAGACATTCATGTATACCTAGAAACTTTCCAAAATTACTAAGAATCACCTTTTTAGCTCTGAGTACTATTTTGAACTCGTGGTTCACAAACAACAAACCTGACACAAGGTTCTTTTATCATGCCTTGAACAAGCCCTTTGAGGCAATTGCCTTCGTAAGGCACATTCGTGGGGTTTTAGAAGGCAAGTCCGAGAAAGTTCTCATAAGAGTCAAGTTCTTCTCACATTTTATTTGAGCACTTCATTATTTCATCTACTATCTATATCCTTTGATTTATACTTCGAACATCTTACTCGAAGAAAATTTTAATCCTTACGCTCAATTACAATACTTAGAAATTTCTCAAATTAATCGTAAATTCAACCAAAGTTTTGATAGAGAAAAGTAATGTAGTTTAGGAAATTATATATATAAATCATGGAGGAAATAATGAGTGAAGCTTCTTTTTCCTCTTAAAACTATACCACAGAATTCTCTTTGTAAAATGTAAAAACAACACATACTATACTTGTTAGTTTCTTATAAGGAAAGGGGACAAGATTCAAAAATGTTATTTCATTTAATCTTATAATTTTATCCCTGAGGCTGTAATATGATTTACTCTTTGAGTACGTGTCAAATTTAATTTAGTCGGAATCTATAACTATATTAAAGCAAAGAAGTAGTTATTTTAATTTTATTATTTTAATATAAATATAAATAAAAAGTAATGGTATATTATCGGTAAAATATGTACCGGTATAACTTAAATTTACAATGATCATACCGTTACCGTACCAAAAATTTTCAGTATGGTATGATACTGTACCGAAAATTCAATAATTTTCGTATTCTTTTTATACAATATGTTCGATACATAAGTGTTTTTCACCTCCTTAAGTATGAGGGCAAATATGTTGAGAAAGTTCACTAATTAATTTCTAGCTTATGTTTCATACGTCAAATTAAGTGAGATAAAAATATAATTTACTCTTTAAAGTGGCTATGTTTTATAGCCACAAGGATAAAAATATAAGTTTTCTAGTCACATTGTACTTTTGTCTTTTTCTCTCTTACATTTTCGGCTACAAGACAAAATCAACTTTATTAAAGTTATTTTCGCAAATTTCGTATCAACGTTTCATCATACGTCATAGTGGTGCATGGGACATATCCGAGTATATGAGCGGAGACGAGCAATTGATATGTTTGAGGCATGAACGAATCTCCTACAATGTTATTTTGTCCGAAATTCATGAGATCATGCACTGTGATCACCTCACTACTAGTGACTGCTTGTTTTACATGAGCAATATATCTAGGGGCTCGAGGCATGTGAAGGCTGGACTGGAGACCGATGAAGATATAATGTGGATGCTATATGAAAAAAAAAAAAAGTGAATGTGAGCATACCTGGTTCGGATTTTCTTCTTCTCCGAACATCTTTAACTTCACAGCAATTTTTTAAAAATCCCAGCAGAAATTTTCTTGAGTTTTCGGTTTTTTCAGTTGCAACGGTGGGGTCGTTGGTGGTGGGAGGACAAGAGAGAGAGTTGGTGGGGTAATGTGAGGTAGGTGCCGTAAAGACAAAATTTAATTAATGTCTTTCAATTTCAAATATAAATTTCTCTCTCCAATTATTGTAAAGTGGTTATATAACTTACATTTTTAAATTTGTGGCTATATAACATGTATTTTTATTCAAAGTGACTATATAAATTTCTCACCCTAATAATATACCTACACTTATATTGCGACTTAAATTAACCTAGCACTTTTTCTGGTAAAATCTAATGTAATATTATGTGCAACGCAGGTCATGTTAATATTTAATATGAAAAATGTAAACCTAGTGCTTGTAGTTGTAATTTTACAGTACACTTGAGCATTAATTTTTTAGTTAAAATTCAGGGAAAGCAACTTTCATTATATTTTTTATTTATTTACTTAATATTTGTAAATATAATGAAGACAATTGTCGTATTTTGAGTCGTATAAGATCATCAAATCTTATTAAAACTAATTTGTATAAAGTTGATAATATAAGTGAAAAAAATACTACTAATATATATATATTTTTTCTACCTTTAATTTCGTTACGACCTTTCCCCCATTTATGATTTGGGAGAGGTTTTAACTTTTAATTGTAGAGAAGAAATCGTTCTCTGTTATCGTCAATTTCTCTCTTTCTCCCTCATGGCAGCTCACTACTTTTTGGCGTGGCTCTCGCTGATCTCACTTCTTCTTCCATCGGCATTCGGGATCTCCAATAGGTAACCCTTCTTTACGACTCGCACACCTTTCGTTCCGTAAAAATTATGTTGAATTTTATTTAATTTTTTAAAATCGATCCTCTCGTATGGAGATTCCGATAAGGGTTGGTAATCTGTCGGCGCTAATTGATTCCTTTTTCAGGAATTCTGAAGGTTATAGTATAAATGGTAAAGTTCGGTTTCCAGGTATGCTTTCTTTTGCTACGATTCTTATCAATGTTTTTATGTATTTAAGTTTATAATTGCTCTAAAAGCTGCTACTTTTGTTTATCCAATAATAAATTACTTGATTTGCATTGAGTTCTAGCTAATTGGATTATCACGAGGTTTCGGTAGCACAGAGATCCAAAAACATTATTGGGATTTAAGATTTGGTATTATGCTAAAAACTCTATTTGACATTATCTAGACTGAGTAATTCAGAGCACGATAAAGGAAGATACTTGCATCGATTGTTTCCAATCTGTAATAACAAGAAACTTGGAATATGTCTGAACAAAGCTGGACATTTAGCTGTGTTTATATTGGTTAAAGAAGGGTGCTCCTTAAGAAATCCAATCCACCATTTTATAATAAAAAATTGCAACATACAAGATCTTAAGAGTGTCCGCCCTTTCGGTTAATCTGGAAAATAAATTACAATGAACTGAAGTGTGTAATATCTATCTCAATTGTAAGAAAATATAAAGCATCGAGCTAGTGAACTAGTAATTATGATATGAGTGATGAGTCAAAGTTCCTATGTCGAAAATGAATCATTAAAGGATACCTGGCTAAACTTATGGCGAGCAAAGTCTTTAAATGGATAACTATTGGCACTTTTTTCTTGCATAAAATGCTAAAAGTATATGTTTAGATTAAATCATATTATTGATTGATGAATTTATATTTCATCTTTGTGTTTTGTTTTTGTTCAATCAGGATTTAGTACAACCGGATTTGGTCTGCCGGCAAAAACTTCAAATGTCAAGATTATACTTAATGGGGGTGAAAAAGTTACTTTTCTGAGGCCCGATGGATATTTCACATTGTATCCTATCATTTTGGTCATTTTGACTCAACATATTTGAGACTTGATCTCTATGTTCACTATTAGCCTTGGAGAATACATTCATCTTACTAGTTGCAAATGAAATATTGAATTATCATATAGGGACTAGAGCTAAACTAAATTTTCTTAAGATAGTAACTGTTTGCTGTTCAACAAATTGCTGTAAGTTGTTCTTTAACTACTTTTCAAGCCATAATGTACCAGCAGGAACTCATCTTATTGAAGTAGCAGCCATTGGCTATTTCTTCTCTCCAGTAAGCTTCCTGATTCTCCTGTTTTTTGTTTAGTTGGTCAATTATCAAATGAAATGTAATATTTCTTTTTTGTTTTCTTTGCTCTCAGGTTCGGGTTGATGTCAGCGCCAGACATCCTGGTAAGGTCCAGGCAGCTCTGACAGAGAACAGGAGAGCACTGAGTGAGCTCATCTTGGAGCCTTTGATAGAGGAACAGTATTTTGAGGTAAATCAAATTTTCTGGGCTTTTTTTTTGTTATTTAAGTTAAGTAATTACTTATCCTAAAAAGTGGATAATATTTAATCTCATAATTTTCAGATAAGAGAACCATTCTCCATATTGTCCCTCGTGAAAAGCCCAATGGGTCTGATGATTGGATTTATGGTGATTGTGATGTTTTTGATGCCTAAACTAGTGGGTAAGTATATGCTTAATATATTGAGCTATCCTCCCTGATACATTAATCTTCAACTTTTACAGTTCGCCCTTTAAATCCATGTTCTTCTATTAGCTAATTAGTATTTTACTTGCATAAGTTTATAAATTATATTTTTCATTTAAAACCTAATAATCTGAGATGTATCTATATACAATATGAACTTTTGATGATTTATTTTCAGAGGGACTCATGTTTGTATGTCATTTAGTGAATGCTTGCATGTAGACATAAACTACATGGATATCATTCCAATTAAAAGCCATACAAATCCAGTCTTCGTTCTGATGAGCTGCATGAATCTCGAACATAAATGACAGTCAATTAGTTAGATATTTGAGATACCTCCCCACAAAAGATTTGCAGAATTGGAGAACCAATGTTTTTTTCATTGCAATATCCATACGTTTAGTTCTTTTATATTACTAGTTATCTTGAAAACACCTGTCATTTTGTTGCATCTGTGTCATTTTCTTTCTTACCTTGAGCCTCATCATGTTTACATAAATGTCTGTGACGATCTTCTTTCTTGTATCTGTTTAAACATTTTTATTCCTGTAGCTTGCATGTAAGTGTGGCTACTATGGATGCTTTATTGTTTTGATGCAACGTCTGTTGTAGGATTTAGTTGCAAGATAGTCTTAGTTGCGGAATTGTGTGTTTTTATTTTCATCGTTAACCATCTGATTTTGCGTCACATTGGTTATTTTATGAATAAATTTCATAAATTTGATGTTTGGATTTTGGTGGAACAGATCCGGAAGAGTTGAAACGAGCTCAAGAAGAAATGGGGAACCAAGGTGTTCCATCTCTTGCTAACTTTCTTTCGGGAGCACAGAGAACGAACTGACATCTCAAAGAGGACATCTGAAGGCTGAAATTTAAATATAAATTTTAGGAACTTTTGTGTTTGTTCTGAAGTAATATTTTAGCTACATCTGGATTTTCCCTGGCAACAGGTTTTTCTTAGTCTCAAAAGTCACAAGATTGAAATTGTATCAATGGTTGATTTATATTGTGCAAGGAAAAAACTGGTGAGGTATTAATGGGACAAAATACATTTGGTGTAGAAAATCTCTGTTTATGCGTTAACAGATTTTGAACTTTTGAATTGATATATCGAATAAATGCTTTTGCTTTGTGTGATACTCCCTCCGTCGGCTCACCTGTTCCATATTTTTGTCCCATCTTCTGTACCACCGTTGGATTATTGTCATGTGTTACAATTACTTATTTGGATAAAAAAATTGACTAACGTTTGGTTAACGGCTGCCCTATTTTTTTTAGAAGAAAAATCTCTTTCGCCTTCACAAAAATCTCTTTCGAAAATCTCTTTTTCTAGAGGAGAATGGTTTCTTTTCCGGATGCCGTTGAGGAAGCTCGCTGCTGATGCTGCTCGACCGATTGAGGCAGGGCATGGGCCCCGTCGTCGCCACCACCGCCGGCGGCACTCTCTTCGTCATTATGGTTTCCCTCTTGTACAATATCACCACCATCCAGACCCGCACTGTTGAAGCCGGCGATGTTAATCCAACCGACCAGGTTCTCTTGGCCAATCAACTTCTCGAAGCATCGCTTTTGGGTAAAAGAAATCTCCCCAAGCTCTTGCATCATCTAATTTCTAAAGTTTTTGTGTAATTATGATTAGAGGAGCAATTAATTAGAGTATTAGACTGCTATTATTGAGCAATGTTTTGCGTTAGGGTTCTTTTGATTACTGAAAGAAAATTGTGGATTCATGTAATGATTTCTCATTATTGCATTGCGTAGTAATTTTTTTGTGACTGTAGATTGGGATTGGGGGGAAATGTGTGATTGATTGTGCAGGTTTTGCTTTATTCTTGGCTTTGAAGTCGTGCTTTTTTCTTGTATAGACGAACATTTGAGCAATTTGTTGCTGCAGACGATTCAGTTGGCCTTCCCTCTCTCTCTCTCTCTCATCCTTGGTTTCTAATATCATCATCCCAAAAGCTTCATAACGATTTTACAGGTTCGCTTCCCTATCCTTGGTCGGATCAGGAGCTCCGTAAGGGGATTGCTTGGACAGAGGATGAGTACCGGTATGTATTCCTTCTTCTTCTTCTTCAACTTCCACATTTTTTAAAACCATCCATTATCAGAGATTTTAATTAATGTGCTTTTATATAAATTGTTGTAGGCTCTCTTCATTTTGTGCACACTAGTAATAAGAATTGGTGTGAATCTTGAACCTATGATGTTTCACATTTCTTTCATCTAGGTTGATGGATGATTGTCTTGGATTAGTCATGGTAGATGACTAATCTTGTTTTCCCATCTTCCCTTGTAGCTGTAAATGAGGCTGGCTTTGTGTTGTTTCTGCAGTTCACTAATGTTACTCATTTCAGCCAGTTTTCAGTTTTGCTTGTTGCGTTTGCTTAAGCTGTCTGAATATTTTACCAGATTTTGATACAAATAGTTGTTTAAGCAACTGAAATTGGACTTAAATGCTTAATTTGCTGCTTTGTGTTTCATTTTCATTGATTGGTGTGAAAGTCACAAAGTGAGAACAAGATCTAGTTCATGGTTTATACTTTATTGCTTATTTTCCCTTCTGATTCCAGACCATCATCCTTCATTGTATGCATGTATGATTTTGAGGTTTAAGTAAATAAAAAAAATAGTGTTCCAAATCTGTTTATAGCTTTCTCACTGAAAATTCCTATAACTGCTGCATACTAACTTTTCTCAAACTGAAGTTGCTACGAGCTAATCATGCTCATCTCAATGCTAGACAAGCTTTTTAATGTGCAGCAATCTAACTTTGTATTCTTGAAATTACTTGTTATTTTGCTTCGTCTGGTTATGCTCATGCCACGCTACGTTGAGTCTAGGAAGCAGTTCAACATCCCCACTTACATTGCTATATGCAGAGCTCTGTCTCTTTGCCTGTTCATTTGTAATTGAAGTGAATGGAAGATAAATATGTCACAACTCATTTCATCACTCATCACATATTAGGAAAGTCTAGTTGTAAATGTAACTCTCCTTTTAACAATAAAAAGGGAGAAGAAGGCTTTCTCGGATCTACTATTCTTTTTTTATTTATGATCATTATTATTTCAAGTATTTATAATTGAAGCTAGAATGACACAGCCACATGGTGGAGGCCACATCTCATTTTCATATTCATATATTTTCTTTTTGTGAAGAAAATAATTTACAGTCATTCATCATTTTATTCATTTATGTATATGATAAATTAATAATATAAGTAAACTACATGAAAATTAAATTGTATTAGACTAAATTTTTTATGACAGATTGGTACCATTATATTTGAACTTGTGAGTTATTCCGATATAAATCTGCTAAACTTTGTGCATTCATTGCAGACTGCTTCAGTCCTTCTAGTGGCAATTGAGTACATAAGGTTCCTTCACGAACAGGTTACGGTAGGATTCTTTCTTGCTTCCCAACTATTTAAATAATAGATTACAAATACTGTTGTTGCTGTTGAATTGGAAATTGATCTTTGTTTGAGCATCGACTTCAATGAAATCACTAGTTTTACTGTTGGAGTTTGTAAATGGCTAAACTTTAATTGTAAAACATATTTTCTAATTTAAGATGAGGAGCATCATGTGTTCATCAAACTCAAATGATTTGGTTAAAGAGTTTGAATTTCCTTAATATTGTTTCCCTGTTTTACATTTGTGTTTACCACAATTTGCTCAGGAAAAAACAAGACTTTGCTTGATCGGAACAACTGAGCAGCCCAAGATTAAACTATTTTCTTGATACCAATTTGTGAGTATGAATACCTTTTATAATCAGATTATTTTGAAAGATAAGTCTCTGTTTCAAATCTGGATTACTTTTATAATGAGTTTTACTTGGGCCAGGTGAATGAGCTGCTCACTAGGTTCATTCTCTATAAGTTTATAACACTCACTAAACTGCTGTTTGATCTCGGGGCTGTTCAGATCAAAGTTTTTCAATGTATCCATCATGCGGTTGTCCCATTCAGGATTTCCACCCATGTTATTCCTGGAAATATATATTGCAGAAACAAACAGTACTACTATATCAAGGCCGGTCTCGAAATGTGATTTTGCGACGGGAATCACATTGTTTTGCGACTGATATTCCCGTCGCGAATCCAGAATATTTTTGTAGTGATTTACTCCAGGGATGAATGCTCTGTGTTGGCTGGGGATCAACAGGTGTCGTGCCGTATTCGGCTGTCGAAAGCATCTGTAGCTAAAGGAAAACTAAAATTTCTTTAGTTAGGAACCATCCTTGCCATTGCCTCCGGAGTTGATGCCAAAGTTTTCTTTAGAATATTGCACTTATTTTTTGTGTAAAACATTGGCTTTGGATGCAATTTTATGTGTAATTTATATACTCATGCAACTCCCATTTCATAAATTTCTCTCTTAATTGTATTTAACCTGAGGTTCTTGCTACTGCGGATGATGATCTTAGTTGTAGGGGTGACAATTGTTGACATGATAAGATAACCTGATGTCAATTTAACATGAAAATAATGACACAAGTACGATCCAACACAAACCCGAAATACGATAATAATAAAAAAATACAAAGTATTAGCATTAAAAGCTAAAAATCTTGTACACGATATGATAACCCGACACGAAGGCATGAACACAACACGAATTGCTGCCCCTACTTAGTAGGCACAAAGGCCATAATTATTTCGCAAAGGCCATAATTCTTTCTTCTGTCCCCTGCTTCAGTTTTGATAGAGTTTTTCTTCAGATAAGATCAAATAGTGTTGTTTCTCAACTACTCGATGTTGGAATCTAAAATCTCTTACAAAACAACTTGTAAAGAAAGGGCATTATTATACATGGCTATGGAGAAAGCAAGAAAACTTGATGTTCAATCACTTTGATGTTCAGACATATGTTGCTTGAAATGTAATTTAAATTTGAGTCTTCACAATCTTGAGTTCTTTGAGCCAAGCAGTGTGCAAGGGGCAAGGATCTTGTTTGCCTTGAGCAATCGCCTTCTCTGAGAGAGAATAGAACCATCCATTCCTCCATTTGAACTACAACCACAAATCCACACTCATTTCCAAACTCATAAAACAACAGAGTTGAAGTGAACACCAAATAGTCTGGTTTCATCACCTGTGGATGACATTTCTGTCATGCAGATACTTCAAACCGTGTAGGATCTGCCATGTGTAACCAGAAACTTGTGGAACTCGGAGGTCATACTTCTGGTAGAGTCTCAAAAGGGAGCCTTGAGTGACTAGCTCAAGAAAAATATAGAGATGTGATTCATCCTATTATACAGGGAAAAAAAAAAAGAAACAACTTAGCACAACTTTTGGGGTTAGATAAAGAATAAAGTCAGATGATATTATCAAGAAACTAACATGAAATTAGAGAACAAAGAAAAAATAACAACAGTAAAAGCAACACAAAATTATTTCAACAAGTATACCTTCTTTGTGCCGTAATACCGGACAATGTTTTCATGTTCAAATTGACTCAGAAGAGTAATTTCCTGAACAGAACAAAAGGAATTGGAAGATCAGAGGTGTTAGAAAAGAAGATGCAACTTCTGCACTGGTCAATTTCATTTGGGAAGTAAAGACCTGTTCAAGTTGGATAATACGTTGTTTTCCCTCCTTCCCTTGATCAAGCGAAGACACTTCCTTTACAGCGAAAAAGAATCCACCACTAAATCATACAAGATAATTAAGTTATTTCAGGCCAAGATTCAGTGTCTGATGTCTCATACCACATACTAGTATGTTACAAATCTTCAAGCAATAACATCCCTGCTCCATGCAAAACCAGATGCTGAAACACACCCGCAGCAGCACCCTGTCAACAACACACCCACCAGCTGAAATTCACAGCAACAGCCCTGCACACTCCAGAACTACCTGCTGAACCAGCCAAACAGTTGCAAAACACTGCAACACAAACCCCTGCTGCACAACATCACTGCAGCAAATCCAAACACACAACCCCCAACATCTGAAATTCGCAGCAGCAGCAGGGAGGTTGGGGAGGATGCATTTGACAGCAGCAGGTGTTCCTCGCCAACCAGCAAGTACATGTAGACAAGAAAACAAATATTTTATATATAAAAAAGCACATGAAAGGAAATGTGAAATATGAAACTGTGGCATCTATATACATTGTCAACCATATTTGTTTTTTAACATTTCAACTATTATGTGGATCTGTATATTGTATGCAATAAAAGTTTCTTGTAGTATTTGTTTCACTTAGAAAATAATCAGATTAAACTTTTTATATTTATTTAAAAACTAAAAGGTGACTGGGTTATAGGCTTTTTACTTCTAGCAAGAGACAATCATTAGTATTCAGAAAATGAATCGAGACCTTCCCTATCAAAGTTGAATTTGTGAAGTCTAGCTCAGAAGGTTCAATTTCTCAGTCACACTTATTAGGCAGAGGGGGTGCAAGAGGTCTTGGCTCAAAATGACTTCCACTCTGGCCCTGCAATATGTTGACTTGCACTTGCTGCAGGAACCTTTGATTCGTCTTTTGGCAGCTCTCACAAAGATCAAAACCAACACAATCTTTGCACCTGTATCTTACTCCAGCAATTGGATGCATCTGGATTTTGAAAAAACTCAGGACTTATTTTGATATCATTGCAGAAGTAGATGGAGATTTAAAGAAAAGAAGATTATTACCGCACAACAATGACATCGAACATCAGGATGAAAGTTGAGAGGTGAGCGAGATGAGCCTATGCTCTCCTGGTTTGCAGTTGAACCTAATCACAACAATGTAATCAAAAGAGGTCGAATTATCAAAACAAAATCATCTAAAGGTTAACATAATTTCATCATCATACTTTGAGATGGAGATGAAGAGGGAGTCTGCTGCTGGCCACGAGCAAAAGAGACTCTTCTAGCAGAATATTCTTCAGGAAAGTAGTCCTCCAGGAACTGGTGCAGATTCTGGCACACATCTGGCTGCCCTTTCGGGTGGTGTTTAGCTCGACACCCTGGACATCTATATTGAATATCTTTTGGAGTTACAGTCCCACAAACACAGGGATTCCAAACTCATATATAACTCTGCACCATTTCAATGAGATGGAACTCTTTCTTACCTTTTTAATTGTTGTAGGGTAGTGAGCAACTGCTCGCGAGTAAGCAAACAACCTCTCCTCAATCGTTGCTTCAAAGACTAAACCTTTCTCCGCGGCTGCAGCTGCAGCGAGTTCTGCTATAAGGGCTGACACCTGCAAGTCAGAGAGAGTTCATCAGTCTTCATGTGAAATATAAGATAGAGAATGTAATGAGGGATTTTCAAAAGTGCTAGTTTGACTACCTATGATCGATATTCCTTTTCCACAACACCTACGGTTGTTTCACGATGATGGGCTCCAACGAGCATAAAAGCACAAATCCATATGAGGTTCTCAAGCATTTGTTTCTGGAAAGTCTCTTCTTCAAGCACCTGGTTTTCAAGCATCAAAACTTCATTTGATATAATGTATCACAAATATCCACATTGAGTTGAACATTACATAATAATTGTGCCTTGGACTCTATGATGAATTAAATCCAATACCTGGCAGCATTTAGTGCAAAATTGACTGTAGTTGATGGACTGAGCGCACCTTTTCCCTTTAGATGCTGATGTAGATCGCCCTATAAAAGATTATAAACATTATGTTGAGGTCTTGGCTCGAAATGACTTCCACTCTGGCCCTGCAAACAACATTCACACATAAACAACTCATTCGTAAAGAAACCAATTTGCAAGCAAAAATTATATCTCAAATCTCACATACATTAAAAATTAAAAGAAGTGAAAAGAAATTAGTATACACTTATGAATCTTCTAAGTTGATGAGTTTTCCACTCAAAGAATTTGAAGTTACTGGCAACAAGGCTATAAAATCTTTGATCCGATCTAAATATAAATTATCCCACCCCACAGCAGAATCAAGTCTAAATATAAATTATCCTCTATAATTTCATAATTAATGCTGCTGGATCTTTGAGGTATAAGGAGTTGGTTTTGTGCCTATGCAATGAAATAATATATTAAAATTTATAATCATAAAAAATCGAACAAATTTATAATACTTAACTCTTATATATATATATTTACCTGCCAAAAATTTGTAAAACTTCCTTCATTCTGTTGCCCTATATTTGAACAATGTTCAAAATTATTTTGTTCATTAGCTGAAACAGCAACCTACAATAAAATAGAATTATTAAAAATCAAACTAATATACATACATAAATAATATGTTAATAACTAAAATTAAAGAGGAATTAGATGATAAAATGAGAAAAGAAAAACCTGGACGTTATTTCCACTGCGGTTTGCATTATTTTGCTTCTTTTTTCGCGCACGTGTCTCTAACCCACTTTTTGGTCTTTTTCCGGATTTTAGAGGTCTTTTTTCTTTCACCTTCAATCCTTTAATCAATAATTCTTTGGAGACTTGATCATCTTCTTTAGCTAGTCTTTCAGTTGGTTTCATTGTACGTGTTTGATTGACCAACACACTTGATAACAAGTCACTTTGCATGTCAGACTTCGATCCATAAGTTGTCTTGTTCACTGTTGCATTTTCAAAATATGTATCAACTTCATCCATCAACATAAGAAGACCTTTCTTCACAATCTCGAATGTCCTAGATGTTAATGCAGCTCGTGTTGTTAATCGATTGTTCAAACTACACAACTCCATGTAGTGAACTCTCATCAATTCTTTTTCCCCCTTTTCATTATCGGATACACATGATACTCCTGAAACTCTTGCAGACTGACCTTCAAACATATGTTGTTTAGCTTTCTTTGTCCACCTCTTCATAATATATGCTGCTGGAATCTCTACAATTTGATTTAGTGATATGAGAACATAGAATTCCTGCAAATTCAAATTTTCTGCAACTACATGAGACTTCAACTCGAGATGAGAGAAATGAAACTGAGAAATGATAATGTTTCCCAAAAGGTGTTACTTTGTATAGTAATACTTCTTCAGAATCACTGTACAACTCAACAGTTGAATCATATGCTTTGCTAAGCTCTTTTTCAAATAACTTAAAGACAGGGTAAGTATATACAGTAGTTGCATGCTTCAATATCTAAATCGAGAAACTGACAACTGGAGTACTCTGACTTGTCTTCAAATCAGCTTTTAATTCTTCGAACCGGCGATCATCAATCAGTCTATCAAAAAACTCAAAAAACTGCAACAAATTATTTTTGTAGTTCACATATCTTTTAAAAACGCTATTCATGCTTTCACTACGTTGAGTAGTTGTCATATCTGCACAAAATGATTGACGTCCATAAACAAGTGCCCATTTTTCTTTTATTTTGAACAATCTTTCTAGCCACTCATTACTTTGAAGTTCATACTTTTGCAGCATATCATGCCAAGCATTTATGAAGTCCTCTTCTACCTCATAGTCATATATACATGAACTAAAGTCCGCAGAGAAACTCGTAAAGCTTGCAAAAACATGATTCAAGTGAACAACAGCATTCTGATTTATGTGCCAGATACATAATCGATGACATGTTTCAGGCCACTCCATTGCTAAAGCTTTTGCCATTGCAGCATCTTGATCTGTAAGTATGGTCTTTGGTTTTTTTCCTGACATGGCTCTAGCAAAAGTGTCGAACAACCAATTAAATGTTGATGTAGTCTCATCGTACAATAATGCTGCACCAAAAATAATTGTTTGCTTATGGTGATTCACTCCAACAAAAAGTGCAAATGGTCTGCCCTCTTTATTTTTCCGATAGGTCGTATCAAAACAAACCACATCTCCAAAATATTCATAATCAGACTTCATTTGAGCATCCATCCACAATATATTAGTTATAAGTTCATCTTCATCAACCTGAATCGCACAAAAGAAATTTGGGTCATCCAATTGCCTTCGTTGTAAATACTCTAACACTCCTCCTGTATCACCAATCTTCATTTCCACCGTTCTCTTTGATCGCAGATAATTTTTATAATCTTCCAATATAAATCCAATATTGGTCACCCATTTGTTTTGCCATGAAGGTAAAACCTGATTTTGGTGCTATACCTGATGACTCCAAATCATTCACTTGTGAAGCTTGCAACATAGTGATATGCCTATGAGATCTTAAGAGAAAACTCTTACTTGGACTCACCGGCTCGTGACCATTATGTTCTGCGATAAATTCGCTAATTATATACTTCCCATAATAACGTCCATTAATTTTCATCATTGCTCTACAACCTGTTCTTGTTTCCGGGCGATGAGTTTTCACATTGACATCTCTTTTATCTTTTATTTTGTGCCCTTGTTTTGAACAACAAAATATTCGATCGAGCACCCGATGATTACTATCAACATGAACTTTGTGTTTCCTCACACTAAAACCTACTAGTTTTGCATACTCATTGTAAAACTTGTAGGCTGCATCTTCTGTGTCAAATTCCATACCCTTTTTGGGATTTTCTCTTCTGGAATATTTGATTCCATTTCCTGTAGCAAAAAGATAATCCAAAATTTTTTTTAAAAAAATTTATACTAAAACTAATAAATTATGTAGTGTGTAATATATAACAAATATAAGATTTTAATTGTGTACTGTCATAACTCGTAAACAGACATATGCTAGATCATGTCCAAATTATTGTGTACTTTCATAACTCGCAAATTATTTCAAGATTTTCAAAAAAATGCATAATCTATAAAATTATTTTTTCAAATCCTAACCTAAAAGATAAAATTGAGTTTAAATTAATAAAATATAATTAATCTTCTACTAAAAACAAATATAATTAATCTAAAAAAACTAAACAAAGTCAATTAAATGATAAATAGATATAACAGCATGCATTAAAAAATATAAATAATCAGACTCAAAGTAGTACTGTCATTCAACCTAGACAAAGATGAAGATTCCTCGTGGCTTCTTAAAGACGGTGGTTTGGGAAGTGCCTTCTGGTTGTGTAATATCACAGTCACAACAGAAGGATTAAAATTACCTTCAGGAAAGAGTAATTGATAGGAATCCAGACTAATGCATGGAATCACTATTGCATCAACTCAACCCCAAGAAAGCAATGGAGAGAAATATTTTTCTCCAACAAGGCAGGGCTTGAAATTAAAGTTCAATGCCGATGATGATGAAGTAGCTCATGAGATAGCCATAGCTTTTGCAGAGGCTTCACAGAGAGGTGGTTCACCCCATGTTTCTGTTACGCTTAATAAAAGAGCTGAGAGTGTCATGTCATCACCTTTTAGGCATGCTCGAAGAAAGGTAATGGTTTGACCTAGTCTAGTGGCGAGTCTCGGCTTCTGCTGCGAGAGGAAGCTGAAGCAATGTGAGGTATGCTGCAAAAATCGCTACACAAACACATAATTTAGAGCCACCCATTTTTTTCAAATTTCTAGGCTTTAGTTTTTTTTGTTTATGGAAGTGGGAAAATGTGTGAGTTTATTTATAGAGGAAGGGTTTGGTTAATTAGGTGATGAGCAATTGTATAATTTGATGTGATTGAATATGATTCCAAAACATTCACAAAAATGGATAAAAGAAATGTTTCTCATCGGACCAACTCCTGTGGTTGGAAAACAACATTAGAGTGGTGTCAAAGACAACCTAGCTACTTGTGTTTTGATCCATGCCAAATCACGAATTCCTTATTGCTCATGCTATCTACGAATTATGAATTAATATATAAAATAATCCAAATATAATTATGAAAATCTGATTTGTGGGAGGAATAGAATAGTTGAGAAGGTTGATTTGGTGACTGTGGAGTTGTCAATCTTGTAGGTTCCCAATTTATATGTATAGTTGTAGTATTTTAAGTTTCAAGTCATTTCCTCCTACGCAATACAGCCTATACATATTCCTTTTTTTCACTGCAAGAAAAAAGCTTATAGACAACACTGAAAAGACAACGGTGTAGGTTTAAAACCGTTGTCGTAGAGTGATATTTACCTAAACCGTTGTCTATTAGAATCGTAAAACGCAAAAAGACAACTTATAGTTGGTTTTCTTTTGTTTCTCTTTCTGTATTTTAGATAAAGCAGGGAACTGAAGATCTAGTTTGAAATAATGGGTTTCTTCTCTTTTGTTTCTCTTGTCTCTAGGTTTATCCTTGTGGTTTTTCTAGTACTTGGTTTGGATTGCTGGAAGAGTATGATTTAGAATGGCTCATTCGAGCTCTGTAGATGTAATATTGGAGTTTCTGAGAAGGAACAACTTTGCCAAGGCATAAGCTACATTGCGAGGTAAATTGGGAAATAGACCTGACATTAATGGTATAGAGAAACTCTGTGTAAATACTTAATATACTAAGAATATTCTTTGTGTTTGAGAATAACTATATTAGACTAATAGCTGATATTTTCGGTTTAAGTATTTAGATTAGAGATTTAATGTAGCTCGATTGATTGACACCGGGAAATCAGAAGAAATGGGAGAGAACACAAGGCACACTCAATACACTCTATCACTCTAGAACTATCAAGAGTTTAGAGTAGAATTAAGAAGTTAAATCTTCTTGAACTAGCTTAAAGCTGATGGAAATAATTTTTATATATTGCTTCCCTTTTTCTTAATACCAGAAGGCCTTTTATAGGTAAGGCTTACAACTAATAAAGAGAATTTAATAGGGAATATGTAGGGATAAATCAATAAACAAAAACCCATGTATCTAGATGCAAGAAATTCAAAAAGGTTGAAGATCATTCCAAATTCCCGCAACCTCTTGCATTCTGCCAGCCTTGAGTCAAACAGCCATAACTTCCTCCATACTTAATATTTTTGAGAGTCGTTTTTTTTGTTGGAAACTAGACTCAAGTGACTTTCCAATGGTATTTTCAAATCATCTTTTTTCGATCCCAATAAAAACAATTTATTACTGGAAGTTGACGGTTCAGCAGGATTTTCTGTATCATTGATGCACAATCTACTAAATTTGAATTTGGATAAGCAACTGCAGACTAATGATGAGATTCTTACATTATATAATCTTACTACAAATTCTCTTTAAATTCTAGTAGTATGTAATTTATTAATATTTCTCAGTACATGATACATTTGAATTCATCAAGTAAAAAGTTTTCTTTAATAGAAAAGTAAGTAATGATCATATGTTAGGGTAATTAAGCTTTAGGCCTTAATTTTGTATGATTAGGAAGTGACATGTACAAGATAAAAAGGAATTTAGATATATGCAAAAAGTTAAGAACTTTTTGTTGTTTTTTTTTAGAATATATTTAAGATATATATATATCTTAGGATAATAAATATATCAACTCATGATTAAATATATTTGCAGTGTACAAGAAGTAACTTCAGATTGTTCTCCCTTAAGCCAGAAAAAAGCAAATAAAAAAAAATTAATAAAAAAAAGTTTGCATTAGATATAAAAGTAAATGATGATACTGCAATTGTAGATTTACTGCAAATCACAGCTCACTAAATCTCATAAAACACCAAAAAAGTCAGGTCTCAACTCCCAAATTGGTTCATAAATGCAAGGGTTCAACTGTGGAAACCCATGGTGGAAGAAATGTAGCAGCTGGAGCTGCAGGATGAGGAGGTACAACCCGTCGTAGAAGCACAAACCGAACCTCAAGCACGTGCCCCAATGCACTTTGACCTTATTAGAGGACCTTGACCTTTTCTACTTTGAAGCATGATATTAGTTGTTATCTGAATTCACATGCAAGTATTTCTATTATATTGCTTTTTGGGGCGGATGCAAATATGAAGCAAATTGGAGGGGAAATAAAACAATTTAGATGCTTGCCTCTTTAAGATTGCTGAGTTAGCTCTGATGCATGCATGCTTCATTCTCTTAATCTTGATTTCTAGCCTTGTTGCATTAGTATCCTGTATCTGGTTCTCTCTTAACAGCTTGATACGCTAGTAGGGATTGGGAGAGCATTGGCTAATACTGGTTGTCTATAACAACTGGAGTAATTCTTATGTGGACTCTTGAAACTACAATCGTGTTGTTCCACTATGTTTTGGCCGTGCTATTTTAGTTTCTTCATTAGTGTATAATAAGGTATCACAATTAATAAAATTTAATGCTTCATTCTCTTCGTTTCTTGTGGATTAGTTATTGTAACTATGCATTGGTGTTGCTACTATGTTTAGACCCTGCTGAATTAACTTCTTCATTCTTGTATAGTAGTTATGTGGCACAAGTCATAAACTTGATATGCTTCTTTCGCTTCATATTTGTCCCTGCAGTATTAGTTTCTTCATTCTTGTACAGTTAGATGACACAACTTATAAAATTTAATGCTTCAATCACATCTTTTGTGACTATGACAATGCTGTTGTTCCACTAAATTCTAGCCCCTCATTTGTTAGTTTCACGTACAGATAGGTGACACAACTATTGAAATTTGATGCAGGGATACCTGGTGATGGGAGGTGTCTGTTTCAGTCTGTGGTTCACAGTGCCTGTCTAAGAGACGGGAAGCCCTCTCCAAGTGAAAAAATATATCTGAACTTCTTATAGAACTGTTGTTGGTAACAACATAATGTAGCTGAAATATCAAATGTGAAGCTATTGGCAACAGAGACGGATGAAGAAGATTTAGAAGGAAGTATAGAAGCTGATACTGGCGAATTGACAAAGCATAATCCTCATTTGGTCGGATCTGTAAGCATTGGTGCAGTGAGACAGAAAGAAAAAAAACTTGAAGGGAGAAAAGAGTAGATTCTTCAAAGAGCTCTGTTTGAACTGAAATATCTACTCTTTTCAATCAAAGAGTAGATTCTTCAAAGAGTAAAAAACAAAGAGAGCTATTTTACCAGAATTAGATTCTTCAAAGAGCTCTCTGAACCTTTGAGGACATACCCATTTGAGTAGCAGGACGGATGTAGATTACCCGAATGGAAAGAGCTTGCCCACTTTGTTTGTTTATGAGAATAATCGAAGAAGAAGATCAAGAAAGTCGTTGGGCATTTGAAGAAAATCGATCGATTGTTTATTTTTTCTGGAAAAATTGTATGAGGATTTTTATTTGCAAAGCAAAAGATATCTCTTTCCATGATTTTCGATGAATCTGTTTCCGAAGGTGAAAGAGATTCAAAATTTTCTTCTCAGAGATTAGGGGGAACCGTTAAACAAAAATGGAAGCGAAGTGAAAATTTTCTCAGAAATAAGGGGAAGGAGAGTCGTTTGTTTGACGTTAGTGAATTTTTTTTTTACTGTTAAATAATTATGCCATATGGCAATAATCCAACGGTGGTACAGAAGATGGGACAGAAATATGGAACAGGTGATTTGAAGCCCCCTCCGTCCCACCTCAATTGTCTCACTTTCCTTTTTCGTCCGTCCCACTTCAATTGTCCCATTACTTAAAAAGGCAACATTTTCACACTCAACAATAAAATATTAATTCCACTCAAATTACTTTACAATCACACTCCTTGGTTATTGTGCCCAAAGTTACCGGGACAATTCAGCCGGGACGGAGGGAGTAGTAATCTTCATTCTCTCTAGGGGTGAGCATTCGGTTTTTCGGTTCGGTTTCTGCCTGAAAAAAAACCGAACCGAAAAACCGAAATTTTTATTTTCGTAACCGAACCGAACTGAACAGGAAAAAAAACCGAACCGAAATTCATGTTCGATTTTCGGTTTTTTACGTCGGTAATTCGGTTAAACCGAAATATTAATAAAAAAATACAAAATCTGAAAAAATTTAAAAAATGCACATAAAAAAATTAAAAATAAACTTTCAGCAATTAAAAATATATTTATATATATATATATATATATAAATAATATATTAATATTATATACATATAATATAATTTTGGTTAAATATAGTTAAATATTAAAGTTTAAATATAGTTAAATATATTTATTTATATATATATATAAATAATATATTTATATTATATATTTATAATTTCGGTTTTTTGGTTAATTCGGTTCGGAAAAATACAAAACCGAACCGAAAACCGAAAACTGAATTGCTTAAAAAATTGTAACCGAACCGAACCAAAAACCGAAATAACCGAACCGAAATAACCAAAATTTATTCGGTTCGGTTTGGTTTTTGGTTTTTTCGGTTTTTTGCTCACCCCTATTTCTCTCGAGCTGCTACTCTTGTTTTGAAAACCTTATCTTTAACTTTTTGCGAACATTGGATTCAGAAAAGAAGTTATCTTAAACATAAAAAATGTAGCAAAACAATTTTCATAAGATCCTAGATCCGGTGATATTCGCAAATGAATTCTACCAAAAAATGGGTTACAACTTACAACATTAATTTTCCTAGCTAGCAACAGCATTTCTGCTGCTCCAACAACCATAGCAAAAACATCTCTCTCTCACTAGTCTTCTGGCATTCTTTGTTTTCTTCTCCGTTCAAATGTTTTCTCCGAATTTCAGAAGTCTCAAGTTTTAATTTGTTAATTTCTACCCCTTTTATCGATCAAGAAATAGCTGCAATTGGTTTCGGAAAAATGGAGAACAGTTTACCTGTAACAAATGCATCGTGGCGATCGAAATCAAAGACGCCTCATAGCACCTCCAAATCTTCTCTTCTTATGGGTTTTCTTTCTTGTGTCGCGTGGCTTTACGTCGCTGGCCGGTAACTTTTACGCTATCTCTCTCCTCTTTCTGTGATCGGTTGAATTGTTATGCTTATTCCGTATGCTGATGATTACCTTTTTTTTTTGTTATCAGATTGTGGCAAGATGCACAGAACCGGACGTTGCTTGCAGGTTTATTGAAGAGGAACTATGTTCAGGTTTGAGATTCCTGATTCTGAAAATTGTTCCCAGTTCCTGATATGATTTCTAGTTAGGTCTAAAGGGAATGTGTTTGGGAATGCATAGATTGATTATTGTGATCAATCAAGTGGTAAATTTTAAGCTTTTTTTTGGATTCAAAATGTGGGATTTCCCTTGTCCTAGAATACGATCTAAAGATGTAAAAGGAGTGTTAATGAATGCATATATAGAAGATGTGTGTGAAGTTAGTAATGTTCCTCAAGTCCGTGAAGTGGATGGTCTTACTCTTCATTTATTTATGTTGATATGCTAGGAAGTGATGCTGAAATGTGGTGGTGGTTAAAGGCCTTGTCTTTTGGTATCAATTAAGTGAACCAGGCAGAGGATTTGACATCTATGACAGAAGAGAGAAACTAAATACATAAATATATTGAAGAGAGGAGTTGTAGAAGTCTTATGCTGGTAAATGTGTGCAATTGAACTTTCAAAAACGACTTGGTTTCTTAACTGATTCGTAATATCTATCTTAAGACGAGTTATGCATACTCAAGTCTTTTCCAGACATGGAAAATAGTTTGTATGTTTTACTTTTTGTGTTGATTAGTTGGTTCGGGTGGCATTGAGTTTTGGCCTTCTCCAAATATATATTATATAGTAGTAATTAGGAACAATAAAATGTAGTGATTGCTCCATCAAATGCATATTGATCATTTATATGTGCCACTAGGTCTAAAATATGCATTTACATCGATGAAAATCCAAACAAATAATAAAGAAAACTAACGAGTGAGTTTTGTTGGCAGCAGCCTAAGGTGCTTACCATGGAAGACAAACTAGTGGTCCTTGGATGCAAGTACATATTTTCACGGCTCGCTCTTTTCAAAAAGTGTTGCGTGATGCATGAGCAGTTTCTCAGCCAGGATATCCAATATATCCACACTCATTTTGTTAAACTTTTATAGGGGTTTGGAGAGGAGAATAGTCGATGCTGAGATGGAACTAACATTAGCAAGGAGCCAAGGTTATCTAAAGAATCAGGTGCAGCAAAATGGATCTTCTTCTGCTAAAAAGTTACTTGCAGTTATCGGAGTTTATACTGGTTTTGGGGGTCGGTTGCGACGCAATACCATCAGGGGGTCTTGGATGTCACAAGGTGAGTTGTTGTTAATATCTACCAAACGGGTTACTCATCATCTCTGTAATCTGTGATTTGGACTGAGTGCTTGATCTGAAACTACTTCGATTGTGATTGCAGCTGATGTTTTGAATAATCTGGAAAAGAAAGGAATTATTGTGCGATTTGTGATTGGACGGAGGTTACACTCGCTTCTGGACTTTGTTCCTTAAGCAAAAACTACTGATAGTTGTCTTTCCTTAATATTTATTAACCAGAAGTTGAACATGATTGTCCGTTGCTTGGATTTGTAGTCCTAATCGCGGTGACAGCTTGGACCGCAGTATTGATGAGGAAAATCGTGTGAAGAAAGACCTTCTGATACTTGTAAGTCGTACAAAAACTGCATAGGTTTGTTCAGTAGATTTTTCAAGTCTTGTTATGCTCACGAGTACTTTCAGTAAAAAAAATTTAAAATTAATCATTTTTTATGTCATTGACATGTATGCCAGCGTAGTTTTTTTTGCTTAGTACTCCAATAATTAGGATATCGGTATAAAAATATTATTCATGCCATTTACTGCTCAATAAGTTGTTGATCTACAATGAATTTTGAATGGATATTATGTAATTTTAGAGATATGAGCTGGTGTGGTTGTTTTATATGAATGAAATGCATATCAAGTAATTATATTGCTAGGATGAACATGAGGAGGCCCAGGAGGAGTTGCCCAAGAAAGTAAAATTCTTCTTTAGCAGTGCAGTCCAGAGGTGGGATGCAGAATTTTATGTAAAAGTTGACGACAATGTTGATCTGAATTTGGGTAAATCTGGATAAGCCAGTTGCACATTATAGAATATCTAAATTCCTGAAGTAATAAAGATATAATAATCTCTTCTCCTGGCAGATGGTCTTATAGAAATCCTGCAGAGCCATAGTGGTGAAGAAAGTGCGAGTGCTTATATCGGTTGCATGAAGTCTGGGGAAGTAGTAGTTGAAGAGTAATGCACCTTATGTTATGTCACGTGATTATACATTCTCTAATTCATCAGCGACTCTTCTAACTTGTAGTTATTGTTGATTTTGTAGAGGAAAAGCATGGTACGAGCCGGAATGGTGGAAGTTTGGTGACCAGAAATCGTAAGTGCATTCATTAAGAATTCTGGTTTGTTAATGGTGAGTTGAATTGATTGTTTGTTGTAAGATCAGATACTTCCGGCATGCAGCTGGATCAATCTTGGTAGTGTCAAAAGATTTGGCGCAGTATGTAAATATTAATAGGTGAGGTGAGGTGAGGTGAGGTGTTTAGTTGTTGGGTGTAAAAAAAATGGTTGGGTTGAGTTGAATTGAATTGAGCTGAATGCAGTGCATCTTTGAAGGCGTATGCCCACGACGACGTTTCAGTGGGGTCTTGGATGATGGGCGTTAAGACGAGGTACATAGATGACAGCCGTCTGTGCTGTAGTTACTTGGGGCAAGGTAAGCTTAGTTTGGGCGCAATGCATATGTCGTATTTTTGTATCTGCATTATCTATGTTTGCGTTGCTTTGCAGACAAGGTTTGCTTCTCTGCTTGAGAACAGATTGAATTGATTGATATGGAGAGTTGGAAGTTCGATTTGGAATAGCACTTGCAGTTATAGTTAGTTCGATTTTATATTTTCTTGAAAGACTCCCTTTTGTAGTTTCTGATTTTGCAATCTTAAATCATTATCCCTATTTAAAGGGAATTTTATCATGAATCAAACCACATAATCTAATATAGTGTCCAGAGATCTCAATGGATTTCTAAATAATTGTATTAAACTGTCCACTTATCTCTGCGAATGCCTAAATAATTACTCCCTCCGTCCCTCTTAATTAGTCCCCTATCTTAATTAGTCCCTTACCATATGGGCACAATAACCAATGCAGTAAGAGATAGAAGAAATTAGTATTTTATTAGTGAGTGAGAATAAACTTTCTATTTTAAGTAAGGGGACAATTATATGAGACGTACGAAAAAAGAAAGAGGGACTAATGAAGTGGGACAGAGGGAGTACAATATTCCATTTTATTAGTCTAACATACTTTTAATAAATCAAATTAGAAGACTGTCTGAATTGAATAAAATTGAAATCTGGAAAAAGAGTCTTCTGACCCGTATGTCTTACTCGAATCGTGATATTTGATGATGAATTGCTATAGTCGCACACAAAGAAAGTTGGCCCTCTCTTCATGTATACGCCTCTCTCTCTCTCTCTCCTGATCTGTGTTTGTTACTTATGATTTGATATGAGAAAGAAGGGTATTTATCTTAAGAATAAAATTCATGAGCTATGAACAATTTGTGGACTAACTAATGTGACTCAAGTGGTGACATCTTCCCTTTGAGGATTGATGTTAAAGGGTAGGGAGTGGGTTCGATCCCTCCTGCCAACAACCTTCCAGGAAATGGCTGCGTGCAATTCTGGAGATGTGGTTGGGGTGCATCGGACTGCAGGCCCTGACATCGGTCCCTGGGGGGGAGATGTTACAAAAAAGCACTTTTTTGTAACATCTCCCCCCCAGGGACCGATGTCTTGTCCAGTGATACCGATGGCAGTCGGGGCAGGAGGACGGATGCTCGAGATGGAGGTGAGGGAATGATGGAGGCCGAGGATGATGAGGAGGAGGAGGATCCGTCTGAGGGATCTGATTGACAGATTTGACGACTTTGTTGTTTAGTTACTTGTATTCTATATTGAACTTTTTCCTGTCATTGAACACTTTGTTGTTGTGTTGTTGACTCTTATTATGATGATTTCGTTGGAAGATTTATGATTATATTTTGGAACTTTTTTGATTATGGATGAAATGGGTAGAATATTTAAAAGCTTTGAGTGAGTAATGAATGGGTGTTAAGAGAATTGTTGACAAGATGGATGTTATACGGTGAAATTAATATGGAGTTGTTGAATTAATGTTGTTTTGCAGAAAGGCATAATGGAATATATTGAGCAAGGAAGAGGGAGAGGCCGAGGCCGAGGCAGAGGCCGAGGCAGAGGAAGAGGAAGAGGCCAGAGGGGCCGAGGACGTGGAAGAGCTATTCCACAACAGAATTATGAGGAACCACATTGGGAAGGGGTTCCTGCAAATCAAGAATATGAAGAGTTGGAAATCATATCAGATGATGAGGAGACCGCGGGACAGCATGGACCAATCCCGCCACCCCAAGGAAATGCACCAGAAATCCCATCAGTTATGTGGGTAGAGACGTTCAGGAAACAACACCCACCGACATTTGATGGAACAGAAGGACCCACTGCTGCTGAAGATTGGGTCAGGGAGCTCGAGAAAATTTTCAAGCACATGAGGTGCTCAGAAGAAGAAAAGATTAACTGTATGTCTTATCAGCTTAAGGGTAAGGCTGACAGATGGTGGGAGACGTATGTGAAATCGATTGCACCTGCGGAGAGGGACCACATTACCTGGGAGAGTTTCAAAGAAGCCTTTTTCGAGAAGTATGTCCCCAAGCAGTACCGGAGGGAGAGAACAATTGAATTCTTCTTGTTTGAACAAGGAAAGCTGTCAGTTGAGGAATATGATACAAAGTTTGGTGAGCTTCTGCAAATGACAACACATCTGGTGGATACGCCGCAGAAGATGGCTGATAAGTTCCGAGATGGGTTGCGTAAGGACATTCGTACGCAGTTGGCCACTATGAAGGGATTAAGTTATCAGGAATTGCTGAGCCACGCATTGGACATTGAGGCATCACAGACTATGAAGGAAATGCCTGAATGGGGAGCGCATGAGGCGAAAACTTCTGGATCGAACCAGAAGAGAAAATTTGAGGAGCCGCCAAGGCAATTCATTCAAGGTCAAGGCAGCCAGAAGCGCCATGACCAGGGCAGGCAGCAGAATTTTCAGGGAAGGCCGAATCAGCAGAATTTCCAGAGGTTTAATCCCCACCAAGCTCAGAGGCGTGACCAAGCAGGACCGCAAAACTGCCAACGATGTGGTAGAAGGCACACTGAAGGATGCCAGGGAAACGCAGTTAGATACTTTAACTGCGGAGGGCAAGGCCATTACGCAAGCAACTGTTCTACACCGCCAGTACAGGGAGGCAACCGCCAAAACTTTCAGAGGCCGGCAAATCAACAGTTGAGAGCAATCAGGGGTCACCGTCAGCCTTGGAGAGGCAATGTTGGAAATCGAGGAGGAGGCCGGCAGGGCAATCAGGCGCCGCCGAGGAACCAAGAAGGGAATCAGCAAGGTGGAAATGTGCAGCCAAGGAGAGGCAGTGCTTATGCTTTGGATGGTAACCCAGATGATGGTAATCTGGCAGGTAT
>JAPKLW010000179.1:68525-89606 GCA_026898455.1 Plectranthus barbatus
ATATGGGTGCACTAGGGTGAAAATCACCTTTTAGATGTGAAATAAAACTTGATCTTAGCCTTTGATTAATAATATTAACGTTTTAGATTTAATTTTAAATTTGGAAAAATTCGGTACAATAAAAGAACAAAAAAGTTGCATAAAAGGATTACATAGTAAATTTGCAGCTTCCCATATCTACCCACAATTTAATTTGCTTAAATTTCGGAACAGTTCTGAATTGAATATGGGACAAGATGCGGAATTAATGGGGCGGTTATCTTGAAAATTTGCTGCATAATTTAGTGAAAAAAGTTGCAGTATTTGGATTTGTTGCATAATTTTGAGAAAAAATTGCTTAATTTAGAAGATCAAAGTTGCATATGTAATTATTTTATTTTGTAATTAAAATAATATTTAGACGATTTCCCCTAATTTTGTGGAATTTGATTCCTAAAATAATATATTTCAAAATTAACTAATATTTACTTTCTAATTTTATGGGATTGAATCACTAAATTTTTGAATTTCAAATTAATTTTTATATTCTTTGGGATTTCAAACATTAAGTGTTGGTCCTTGATCAGAGTCGTCATGGTGAGTATCGAACAACAAACACACACGAATGCAGCGGAAGTCTAAATATAATCTTGCACTTAAGTTCTTGTTAAATGTTTAAGCTCAGAATCGTACTTAGGGTTTTCTTCAAGTACACTCTAACAACGTGAGTTGCTAGGTTTTAAATCAATGAATAGAACCCAATAGAACAGTAAAGAACACACAATATTTATAATGGTTCGATCAATAGATCTACGTCCACTCCTTAGCCGTATCGCTAAGAATTTCACTAAAAAGATATTGAAGTACAAGGATTCGCCAAGCACTTGTAAAAGGTAGTGAACCTTTGACCTAGCCACTACAAAGCTATCCTCCGATGCTTCAATCTTCTAGTTCGCAGATCCGGCCAAGTCAAGGGCGACACCTTCGTAAAACTTGCCTTTCGCTGGAATGGAGATTTTATAGTTTTCTCCAAACTCTGTCTGGTTTGCGGCTAAAGCCCGTCGGAGTCAATTTTTTCCAGAAATGACTGCTAGATGCTTTCAGATTTGGAAGGTATCCCAATGATTGAAGATTCTTGAGCTAAGTCAAGGAATCTCTTCAATGTAGGGACACTACGACGGTTGTTGAGAGCTTTGAATATTCTCATATGTGAGCTCTCAACTTTATGACTACTCTTTTTTGCCTTTTCGTTTTGTCAAAGGAATCCTTTTTGGTTCGCTCTGTAAGTGTGCGAGTTGATTCGAGAGTTGAGTAGTTGTCTTCTCTCTGTTTGGACTTGTCTTTTATATTTGGAGATTCAAACTTTAAATCTCCATACCCGTTAGACACAACGGCTCCTTCGTCCAAGAGAGTAACTTGCTTTTTCGTCCTTTCCGGCGTGTACAGTGCCTTTTTACCTACTTAGGGTAAGGCTTTCGTCCTTGGTTGTACTTTCTGTCAGAACGAACGTCTTTCGCAAGTATCTGCTGAGTATCTCCTGCTAAACATTCTATCGGAAAGTGCTGGGAGTACTCTGCTAAGCCTTTTGATTGCTAGGTCCTTTTAGCAATCTGCTCTTCAATCTGCTGACTCCTTCAGCATATGCGACTTTAGCACTTAAGTCTTTATCTGCTGATTGCTAATGCTTAGCAATCTGCTAGAATGCTAGCGAATGCTGACTCCTTCAGCATTCTGCTATGACTTGCTTCCGACTGTTGACCACTTGTCCTTAACAGTCTCTTCCTTTAGCATGTGATTGCTAACGTCTTAGCAATCATACTTCTTAGCACTTGACCGCTAACGTCTCTAGCAGTCATTTTTGTTTGCTGATATATCTAGCAGCTACCATCTGCTGAGAATACTTCTAGCATTCCGAAGTTGCTTGATCTTGATATTATTTGTTCCATCTGCTGAATCCTTCAGCAGTCTTCTCAAGCACTTCCTAATCTATTACAACTCGATATTTTTCCTAAACAGGACATTACATTGGAGTTGCTAGACTATGCTAGAATTCAACAATGATCGACCAACTAAATAAGCTTTGATTCAACAAAACCTTTTTACAATAATGATCCTAAGGGAGGAATTTGCAAATAATTCACAACATTAAGCAATTTTAAAAGATCATAAATAAAATTCAACTTGTTTATCAATAAAAAATTTTATTTTTTATACAATTTAGTTGTAGTAAATGATATAATCATTTGCAGTAATTAAATGTCTAATGCACGGATCCATACAACTACACAAAAAAAACAAATTTAATTTTTTTAAAAGCAAATTACTATCATTGCTATTATTATGAAAATCATGTGCAGTATTACAGGCGTAATTACTGCATATTTCGTGACAGTAGCAACTTCTCTCACCCATTTTTCTCTGTCATCTGCCACTTCCGCTGCCACAGGAACTCTATCACCATCACAACTCTTCTCTCTCGTCGTCGGAGTCATTGGGGAGAATCAGAAAGCCGCATGAACTCTATCGCCATCACAACTCTTCTCTCTTGTCGTCGTAGTCCTCTGGGAGTTTCTTTGTGATGGTGATTTTTAATGGGAGTAAGAACGAAAGATGGAGATTTTTTTTAAAAATTGAACAACCAGAAACTTGATAAAACACAATACGTAAATATTGACAAAAATACGAAAGATATGAAGATCATGATGGAGTGATATTAGGAAACGGTTATGGTAATATTTCAACTACTAAATTATTATTCCTATATTACCCTCTAATTAGATTAAATAAGGAATATAAAATTAAAAATATCAAGTCTAGGATTTAATCAATGTCCTTAAAATAAAAAAATCAATGATTCAAATTAGTTCTTATCTCTCATCTGATTACAACTAATATATATATATATATATATATATATATATATATATAGAGAGAGAGAGAGAGAGAGAGAGAGTAGTGATCATATAATAATAGGATTTTCTGTGCTAAATGAGAAAAGATCTCAGCCGTTTAAAGTCTCAATCGACGACACAGATTAAGCCCGTCCTTTCCAATTTTCGATGCATATTTTGCACATACTCAATGCATAAAAGGGCTTAGATAGTAATTGTCTTCTCTATTTTGATCTAAACACACTATCTCTCCTAATTTTCTCTTTCCTCCCATTATAATCAAACGATTATATATTTCGATTCAAATCTATTTTTTACGAATCATATATCAAATTAAACGTATTCTTACGACGATTCATATGATATCCATATTAAATTTGTTAAATTTAGAAGATTCGCACGAAAATCTTGATTTCATATTCAGTTGGTATATGTTCTTCATTATATTTACGTTCAGGATTAAAAAATGCATCAATTACGCATAAAAAATGTTCCAAAATATTATTTTTTTGCATCAAATGATGCATTATTAACTTGAATAAGATGAATTTTTATTCTAAAGCATATGCATTTTTGTATTCATATTGAGTGCATTTTTTCATTGATTATATGCTGCAGTTTTATGCTTAAAATATTGCATTTTTTACATTGAACGTATGCATATTATGTTTTATGAACTGAACGAAATAATATTCTTGAAAATATATTTTTTACATTTTTGCCCTTTTATGCATTGAGTATGTGCAAAATATGCATCGAAAATTGGAAGGGACGGGCTCAATCTGTGCCGTCGATTGAGATTTTAAACGGTTGAGATCTTTTCTCATTTAGCACGGGAAATCCTATTATCACCTAATCACTACCCATGTGAGAAAAAAGAATGAATCATGTCCATCAGATCTAAAAAAATTAATGGTTGATATTGAATCAAGCACAACTAAAATGCAATCAAGCAAAAAAATAATCAAGCAACAACTAAAGCACAATCAAGCAACATTGCAATCAAGCAACGACCTGAATACAATCAAGCAATGCCGTGAATGCAATCAAGCATCTTTCTCACTTTCTCACGTTAAGAGTTTTCTCACTGGATCCGCTCCCTATATATATATATATATATGGCAAATTCTAAGATGAGACGGTCTCATCATTTTTATTGTGAGACGAATTTAATGAAATGATGTTTTCTTTATTGCAAATGATGTCTCACCATTTTTTTTGTGAAAAAAATTTAATGAAATGATGTGTTTCTTTATTGCAAATGATGTATTTCTTTGTTGCAAATAATGTAATTTTTAAAAATGAAATGATGTATTTAACTTATTGAAATGATGTATTAAGGTCCGTCTCACAATAAAAAAAATATTGAAACCGTCTCTCATAATACCAAACTCTATATATTTTGATGTCTGAAATCCAATCAATACTTTACAAACGGGTATATTTAGCCACAATATTAAACTACTCCCTCTGTCCCTTTTAATTAGTCCACTTGAAAGTAGGCACAATAACCAATGTTGTAAGAGATAGAAGAAATTAGTATTTTATTTGTGAGTGTGTATTAATTTTTTTATTTAAGTAAGTGGACAATTAAATGGGACGGACGAAAAAGGAAAGGTGGACATTTGAAGTGGGACGGAGGGCGAAATTATTATTGAAAAAACTAGTCCAATAGAATTACCCTTTTTGAGATTCCAGTTTATTTGTGTTGAGTTAATTTTGTAGCGAAGCAGAATGGCTGGATAACGAAATGCAAATCATCTTTCTCGCTAAAACACTCGCGCAGAGATACTGAGACAGCCCCAATCCATGGCGACTATACTAAAATGGTACAAACCCTTACTTCCGCTCCGCCATGGCAAAACCTTCGCCTTCGCCCCCGCCTCAAAAGCCTTCCCTTCCAAGACCAAATTCCGATTTCGCACTTTATCTGCTATCCGTTGCACCTACAAATCTCAGTCTTTGACGACCTCCGCTGAACAAACTGTCGGCAAAATCTTGGCTGGCGATGATAACTGCGGCAGCAATTCCAGGGAATTAACGAAAGACCTTTGGCTGCACAATACGATGAGCAAGCAAAGAGAGCTGTTTAAGCCTAAAGTCCACGGTAAAGTAGGAATGTATGTGTGTGGCGTCACGGCATACGATCTCAGCCACATTGGTCATGCCCGCGTTTACGTTACTTTTGACGTGCTCTACAGGTATATTCTCCTCTCTCTTTCTGCAGAGTTTGATGCATTTGAATTGCGGTTGGCATGTACTTTAGCGATTGATGTTTCTGGTTAGCGTTATCTAATGAGGGAAAGCTTTGACTTTTCCTACAATCGTCAAGTTCTTGACTATTTTTTGAAGTCATTGAAAAGCTTATAACTAAATGAGATTTTTCTGCTTCATTTTGAAACTAGGCAGATACCTCAAGTACTTGGGATATGAGGTCACCTACGTCCGCAATTTCACTGATGTAGATGATAAGGTGAGTTGAAGAGCTCAAATTGTCTCTCAGACTCAGTGGTTGTGCTTGAATAATTCGTTTTCTTTTTTGAGAAAACTTCACCGCACTTTTACTGGGGATATAGATTTTCATTGGCCCTAATATAGATATGTATTAGCCTACGTGAAATGTGAAGATTTCGTACACGTGTGGAAAAGTTTCTTTCAATGCTCACATATTGGTTTATAAAATCTGAGACATACTTGTTCATTAAACATCTGAAGATAGAGTCCTCAAGTCATCTGTGTAATTACATTAACTCAATCAAACAATATGATAAGTGTAAGCTTGTGCTACTAGTAATTCTCATTCTTTACTGGAACATATTTGCTGTTTTCTCACTGGGATCAACTTTGTCCTTTAGTTCTTGTGAAGAGGCCAATACTGTAACTTGTAAGTACCAACTACTTCTTACACATGTATGACAGGATAGCTGAGTCCCCGTTTTCAAATTCTGTAGATTATATCCAGAGCACATCAATTGGGCGAAGATCCAATTCATTTGAGCAGAAGATATTGTGAAGAATTTCATCATGACATGGCATATCTTAACTGTCTTCCTCCTTCTGTGGAACCCCGTGTCTCTGATCACATACCACAAATTATTCATATGATTGCTCAGGTAATCCACTGGCCATTTATTTAAGTTCATTACTATAAGCTCCTCATGTAACTTTATCAGCAATTATTTTCCCCTTCTATTCAATCATTCTTCTGTGAAGAATTTAAGATGGAGATTGAATTATACTTAAATTTAGACTTCCAGAAATATGTTCTCTGAAATTCGATGCATGGTCTTTTAAGTCAAAAGCTAACTCCTTGTTTTGAATCATGAGATAGATACTTGATAATGGGTTTGCATACACGATTGATGGCGATGTGTACTTCTCCGTAGACAAATTCCCTGAGTATGGTCAATTATCTGGGCGCAAGTTGGAAGATAATAGGGCCGGTCAGCGAGTTGCTGTGGACTCTAGGAAGAAAAACATGGCTGACTTTGCTTTATGGAAAGTGAGTTGAAACGTATTGCATTTACATATTTTCAGATGATTTGCTGTATACAGTCTAAGACATAGAGGGTCTCCGTATTATAATCTTGTACTGTTCAGTAAAATATAAATTTACTTAGAAGAGATTTTGTGATTTCTAGCTACTTGGCGCTTTTCATGTCAACTATATTTGCACAAAGAGTACAAAACCTCAGCAGTACTTGCTTATCTACCTTAATGTTTTTGTGGGTGGTTTGGCAATGGCTCAAATTTATGACTATTCTGGAACATCCCCTTTGTTTAAATTGGCAAAGTTCTAAATTCCCATTCTATGAAACTGAGTCAATAATGATGAGCTTAACGTCATTGCTTCCTTGTTGCTTTTTCCTACTTAAAGCAATGGCAGTGAAAACAGATCTAAATTGGGATATCTTACTGTTTAACTCAACATTTGGCTATTGCAAAAATATTTCCGTAACTTTTAAAAGGGGAATGAAATTTAGGTCATCGAAGAATGTCTTTTTATGTCTGAGTTATTGAGGTTTCTTGGGTATCATTCGCTCATTTTGCAGGCAGCTAAGGAGGGGGAGCCTTTCTGGGAGAGTCCATGGGGTCCTGGAAGGCCTGGATGGCATATTGAGTGCAGTGCTATGAGTGCTGCTTATTTAAGTTATTCTTTCGACATTCATGGTGGTGGAATGGATCTTGTTTTTCCGCACCATGAGAATGAGATTGCTCAAAGTTGTGCTGCCTGCCATGAGAGCAGTGTAAGCTATTGGGTCCATAATGGATTTGTGACCATTGACTCAGAGAAGATGTCAAAATCTCTTGGCAACTTTTTCACCATTAGACAGGTACAAGGACCATGGTTATTTTTTCACAGTGTGCACACATATGATGTCTCTTAGTAGAAGTTTTAGTGACTAATATATAATAACTCTCTTGATAGTTCGTATTGCCTCTAACTGGGTTATTTTTTTCTTTTTCACAATTAATTTCAGGTTATAGAACTGTATCATCCACTTGCTCTGAGGCTTTTTCTTATAGGAACTCACTATCGTTCCCCAATAAATTACTCAGATGTACAACTTGAAAGTGCATCAGAACGTGTTTTCTACATCTATCAGGTACCTAAGCATTCAAGTTATGATTCGGCATGACAGTCCTTTTCTCCCTTCTCTTTTCCTCAGCTATAAGCTCTTTTGCCATATTTTTTGTGTTTGTCTTCATCTGGTCTTATTTGGTTTTAACCTTATATTCTTCTGGCACTCACACTGAATGTGTCATTTATGCAATGCACTAGTGGATGTTCTATCACTTCATCTTTATACTTCAAATGGCTTTCTTAGATCAGATTCTATTGATATATGTTTATTTGGGTTCAGACATTACAAGATTGTGAGAGTATCGCAGCTCAATATGATGAGGCTAGCCTGAAGGGTTTGATTCCATCAGAAATCGCAGCTTGCATAAACAAGTTTCAGGATGAATGTTTTATTTCAATATCAGATGATCTTCATACTACTGTTGCTTTGGCTGCAATTTCTGAACCACTAAAAACCATGAATGACCTTTTACATACCCGGAAGGTACTTTGAACCAAGCAATTGTAATCATGTTTGCAATAACTATCTGGAGCATCAATAGTAAAATTGGTTTATCTTTTGAATTCACCAATATGCATGCTGCATCGCTTTCGGCAGTGTTCCGAATTGATCCTTTTCCGTTATGCTATGCTAATGCTTCATGCAGGGAAAGAAGCAACAGCTGAGAATAGAGTCCCTGGCAGCTTTAGAAAAGACGGTTAGAAATATTCTTGCTATTTTGGGGCTTTTGCCAGATACCTATTCAGAGGTAAAATAAGATATTCTGTGTCTGTGTTTGATAGTGAGTTCAAGTTTTAGACATTTGTTCCCGTTTCTGAAGTTTGTGTATTGAACCTGTCATGTGTTGGTTAGTAGATTATCTTCGTTTACATGTAGGCATTGAAGCAGCTTGGAGATTATGCACTGAAGCGTGCAAAGTTGACAGAAGAGCAAGTGTTGCTGAAGATTGAAGAAAGGAATTCTGCAAGAAAAAATAAAGAATATGAAAAATCTGATGCAATCCGAAAAGATTTGGCAACTGTTGGGATTGCACTCATGGACAGCCCAGAAGGCACTACTTGGAGACCAGCCATTCCTCTGGCTCTGCAAGACCAATAATTGTGCGTCCACTTTTGTGTTTTCCATAAAAAATATGTATACTCTCTCTGCTGGGGTCTTGATGTTCATAACTCACACTAGTTAAAACAACTTTCTTCAGGTGCCTTTTCTTTTAAATCTGTTACTGTGATTTAATTTCTGAAACTACATGTTCATAACTCACTATAGTAAAAGTCGTCTAGTTTTACTTGTAAGAAACTACATTTCTTTATTGATAGAAAATTACATTCTGAAATCTACATGCTTGGGAGATATGTTTATGCTGAAGCGACAATATAGGATTGTAGGTATGCTTCATTGACAAGCCGAAAGCTGAATAGGTATCCGAGAAAATAGAATGGAGTAGGGAGCAAGGGTTATAGGTTCTAAGGGGTCTACTCTTCTTGGCTTTAAGGGAGGAATTTGCCCCGAATTATTTACTTGCAATATTTTGCCATTGAGAAGCATTGTTCTGCTATGCAAATCTCCATCTTTTGCAGTGAGATGGTATTCTTCTCTCACCCTGCTCTCGTTGTGTTCGTATCTGCTCGAGAATTTGGTCTTTCGTGTCTGTTGGGTCTTGCTTGAGATTGCATTTTCCACTGAAACTTCAACTTGAACTGTTGTTCTGTTATCCAGATTGATCAATAGCAATGTGATTCCATTCTGTGGCATTTGAATTAAGTAGTAGAGTGAGTCTGTTTTAGTTGCAATTGATTAAAAAAACATGAGATCTTCTATTTCAAAAATAATTTCTCATCTTCTTCCAGCTGTGGAGTTGCAACAACCCCATAGTCATGGATAGAATACGAGATGAAATACCATTGTTGGATGGACGCCGATTTCGTCGGTTGTCTTACTCACCCAATTCTTTGAACAATGAGCATATGCGCGTATCATTTTCGTCCCCTTAAAGCTCGTTGATATAACCTTTCTTCCCATCAGACGATGCCAAAGAAGCGCACTGCTCGTATTCAAAGATTAACTCATGCATTCTTAGCAGGAGGTATGGTTGGTGAAAGATTATAACATAGCACCAAGTTTAAGGATCACCTGTAGTAGTCAGGATTCGGAACATAAGTAGTTGTGTCGAGCAACCCGTAGTTCCCTCCTATGAGGGACTGTCTGCAGTATGTTTTGGTATCATAGGTTGCAGCCATCCCCATCTGATCTAGGTACCTTTCACAAATCCATCGTTGGTTAAAGTTTAGTCATTTGTCACCTCATAATCAAAGGTAGCAAACACATTTTACCAGAAGCTAAACACAAATGCATTTGTCACAAGATTCCGACCACTGTTGTATGCTCCTCCAGCTTCACCAACCCATGCTACAGCTGAAGTTGAAGAGATCTTGAGAGTAGTCTGAAGATCCTCGAAGGTCTGTGCCTCACCATCAAGATACGACGGGTTGAGTATCTTCTCAATCAAGTGATCATCGACCCCTAGTGTATGCAAAAAAGAATACCTGATCATCTTAGAGGATTGAAACAGAGGAGCTTGTGAGTTGTGACCCAAATGTTGGTACCTGGTCCAAGATTGTAGATGTGGTGTGTGACGACTTGGAGAGAGCCGGCTGCCCCCTTCACGAACCTTGTGATCCAACCGGTATCAAAGAAGCCACCAGGTCCAAGGACCAGCGGCTTGGTATCAAAGCCCTTATAGATGTCTTGCACTTTGTTGTAAAGTGTGATCACATCAAGTGCATATTGATCAGCTGCAACACTTGCTCCAATGCCATTGCCACTCAGTTCATTTCCTAACACAACACAACATTTGTTAGTTTGTATAATTTAGATCAAATGCAGCCACCATCAGGAATTCTTACCAAGCTCCCATCCATGTATAGAATACCCACTATTTACAGTGTGCCTTATCAGAGACTCTGCATTGCTAGAATCCCAAGCTCCTGTGCAAACACCACCAGGTCCAACTGTTTGACCAGATAGCGCGTTGAGACCAAAAATAACCTTAGCTCTGCAGTTGAAGGAAGAACTGTGAGAAGGTGGACAAGTTTACAAGATTCATGAGTATGAATATAATGAACTACCCTGTGGTTCTAAAGAAGTCGTTCAGCTCATCCCATCGTGATATGGGAAGGCAGCCTTGAGTGAATCCAAACATCTCGGAGATGTTTTTAATGAAATCATTACATGGTGTTTTGTCGTTTGTTGTTTGATATCTGACTTTGTCCTGTAGAGTTCCACCAAGTCTGATTTTGAGGGGAGAAAAGGCTGCAAATTAGAATGTAGTTTTTAGTTCAAGAAAGGCTTTGTTTGCATAATAAGAAAAAAACTACAGCTTTGTGGTTTATACCTTTGATTGCATGTAGCAGAATCTTATTGCTTAAATCCTGTAAAAATGAAATAAAAAAGTTTTATCAATACAATTCATCAATATATGATATGCAAATATATTATTCTCAAGTTGATATTTTTATAGCTTATTCTTATTGACTCAATGTTAATTTTTTTTTCTTCTGCATCTACGTTCTGTTTAGAACCATAAAAAAAATAAAAATATATTGTGGTTTTCCTCCTTTCTTCAAGGTACCAACTTGACTTGTACTGATTGGGAGCCTAAAACGGCATCAATTATGAACAAGTTAAAGATAATGTGAAATTCATAAAAAAAAGGGAATTATCAGAGGAAGAAACTAAATAATATTTAAAGATGAAAGTATCAAAAAGAGAGCAGTTTAGGGGAAATTCAGAAATGAGAAGATTTTGAAGGCAGTAAGGAAGCAGCAGAGCAGAGGGAAACTAACCAAATGGAGAAGTGAGGCAGTTCCCCAGCTGCAAGTACCGTAGTCGCATTTTGATGGAGGCCACCAATCCATTGTAGCACAGATGAAATCTTCATCAATGAGTCCAATGGAAGATGCAGCTCCGTTTATATGAACAGTTCCATTGACAAGAGCAGGGCTCTGAGAAACCGCAGTGGTTGAGCATTGGGTGGCTAAGTACAGCCACAAGCTCAGTCCCAGGATATTCAGCAGGGCAGTCATGTCAGACAACACTGTGTCTGAATGTTCATCATCACCCACTGAATAACCCATGGTAGTGAGTGTGTTATTTATGTATGGAAAGACAGAGAGAGAGGCTGACAGATCAGATCAATGTGATTGCAAGCTCAAGGTTGGTGATTAGGTTAATGTAAGACGAAACTGTATGCCAGCCAAATACATTACTTAATCAATCAAGGTCAGCTATCTTAAAATGATGGATAGTTTTGACTGATTAAAACAAAGTGGTGATAGGCATTTCTTGGTTTGTTTAGAGTAGTAGTACAAAGTAAGAAATTGTCAATTAAAGAATCGGTTTTTTTTTGGTAGGCTGATAAATGTTAAGATCTCATTTTCTCTCTACAAAATCGAGTGACGTGGGACAATGTTCTAACACCCACCCTCACACACAGTGTGCTCTTGTCCCAATATTGCATACGAGAAACGACCACGGCTAACCGACCTGGCTTTGATACCATAAAAGATCATATTTTCTCCCTATAAAACCAGTTTGTAAAAAGAGAGAACTTTCACAATTACAAGGTAGAATACGCAAAATCTATAGTCGATGTAGGATACTTCAACAATAATGATGAAGCAAAACCGTGATTTATCAACTTCAGCAACATCTTATAAAACACCATAAAAGGTTGAGAAAAAACTAGTATTTTAAAGTTCAATATTGAAATGGAGGAAAAAGTCTATGTCTGAATTGGATTGGTAGTTAAATTTTATAATAAAAGATGATGGTTGTGAAGGATTAATCAATCCAACTGCAGACAAAGATGAAAACAAATTGCCAACATCCAAATGAATATTCAATATTTATTATTAACGCTGGAGCAGCATGCGATGCGGATATTACCCAAATAAATACTTTTCTTGGCTACATCCATAGATATGGGGATCGAGAATACGCCTCAAAGGCGGTCTTGCTATAATATAATAAATGATAACGACGTCCTACATCACTGTTTTAGAAAAGATCATCGTGAATTATTTATTTTTCTATTAAACGCGAACGAAAAGAAAAAAAGAAAGTGAGTTTTGGTGAAGTAGAAAGAAAATGGAGGCCATTCTCATACAAAAATCATTATTGTTGAATAATTGAGCCAGTTAATTGGCATTATCTAATTCATCAGCACCATTCTGAAACAATTTTTCTAGAAGACAACAATTTGATTTTGAAATCAACGAAATAAAACTAAAAAAAGGTGGTTAGAAATTAAATTATTAATGTTTTCAAATGACAATTTGAATAAATAAACATGAGGAGATGGAGGTGGGATCGATTGGTAGTTTATTATATAAAACACTGGCTGGATGAGGAGATCCCTGCATATGACTTAAATATCAAATATTATAATAATAATAATAATAATAATAATAATAATAATAATAATAATAATAATAGAAAAATTGGGATGAGTGTTACTGCAAAGTAAGTGAATTCCGATTGATATGTATAAGTTATCATTTTTGTGGATAATACTGATACATAGTATCTTGTTCAATTTAGTGAGGGTTATTGGAAAGTAAGAGACATCTTTCGCTTTCCCTAATAATCTTACTTTCTATTATATTACTATTTTACCTAAAATCTTTAACATATTTTGGTATAATCTCCAGATGGTAGGTCCAATCGTTAGTTTGTTATTAGTGGACATTCGCTCGAATAAGATAATCAGATATCACAACTGTATTCATCTAATTACATCCTTTTGTGAAAGTTATATTGGTCAAAAGACACCTATATTTGACAGTTTCTTCACAAACAGGCTTCAACCTTCCCATTTATTAAAAAAAATAAAGACTTAAAAAAAAGTGAAATATGATATATACCCTGTTGTACTAAAAAATCAAATTTAATACAATTATTCATTTTTTATATAATTGGTTTATTTGATTTTTCTCCAGCCTATGCCCTATACATTTTTATCTACAGTAATTACCACATACCATACAAATGAAAGGATTGATCGATCAAGTATATATATCCAAGTGTTCTTTACACGACTAGTGTGGAAACATTGTAATGAATGGTGTGTTACTTATTGTTGGACATTGAAGTTTCTACTACTAAACTTGTTGCAAACAGACTGGAACAAGTGAACAACAAATAAAGCAGAAATACACGTAAAAGATGAATGGAACAATGAAACTAATACAATCTATTACAATGAATAACAAAGTAATAAGAATAAGAATTAAAAGCTAGTGAAATAGGTTTAATCGAGTAAAGTAAGGTCTCTTCCAGCAGGATTAATTATACCCTGATAGTGTTCTCGGTTCTAACATTTACTCTCAAAGCTAAAATGATTCACACCATTGTTATAGCAACACCACAAAATGATAAGGCTCTGATGAATTGAACGAAGATGAAGATTGAGCGGCGGAGTTTCAAAATGTGCAAAAGTTTATAACTTTTTTACGTGAGTATGCTTATACGCTCATATGCTCATATGTAAATGAACATAACGCATGCCTATTAAAGGCTTGGTTCCACCTCAGAGAGTGTTCGATGTTAAGGAACATGTTTAAGTGTGTTAGTTACTTTTAACGCATAAATGGTGTAGTTACGTGGTTTACACCCGCGTATGGAAACTGCTATAGTCAAGCAACCGCCATAATCAGGTAACCGTTACCCACGATCTTGTAATAGTTTGTGTTACATAGAGTTTATTTTGGACAAGTCAACGCTACTGCTTCGAGGCAATACTACAAGTAGTCACTTTGATAAGCACTCTAAAGTAGTCTTACAAGTAGGCATACAAGTAATTCTACAAGTGGTCACTTCAAGTAGTAGGCACTCCAAAATCAAGTCTTTCGTACAAGTCCTTCATACTTGACAAACCCTTATGAAGTGCATCCCATAGAGATCCTTAGATAGGTTCCTAAGGGGAAACTTCCAAGGTGTTACCACAAGGGGCACTACTACGACCTCAACCAAGCCCTATTTTGTGCGCATGTGGAGTCCTCCACATATCTTGAGCACATCTTATTCCACAAACTTATGAATAACTTCAATACATTTCATAACATGTTTCACACCATCTCATAACACATCAGTATAGTATTTTTACAACTATTTCTCACTCACTAAATTACGAATTTAAGAATTTATCAAACTTTGATTTGTGCTTCGAACACCTACTCGAAGGGTAGTTCGATAGTATGCAAAACTACAACACTTAGATATTGCTCAATATTCGTAATTCTAACGATCCCCACATGAGTGGAAATAGCCCATGTAGTATGCAATTACAAAACAGTGCTCAACCTTCGAGAAACATAATTCCATAAAAAAAGTAGCTTTCGACTTTGAACTTTTGATATCCATTGATATCGGTATACTAGTGGATTAGCAGATGCAATGCTTTCAACTCTTCCTCCTTAGTCTGTATCGAGACAACAATATTAGAACAATGACATCAGTCCCTATTCATTCTCATGTTTGTTCCCATTGCTGGCTCTAGAGAATCACTTTGAGTTCATACCTGTTCCATTCGAAGCGGCCCCACTTCTACATTTATATTAGTGCACTCTTAGCCAAGGTAGTCTACCATACCCAACCAACAAGTGGTGTTTGCAGTCATTAAAAGTTCTTTGACCAAGCCTTCACCATATGCAGACATCAACACTCATCCGCTCTCTAGGGAAAGGGTCGAAGAAATAATCTTCATGAGTGTTCACCCTTGATATCATACATCTTAGTTTTCTCTTTGAACCAAGTTTGTTGGGATCTCCACTCATCAAGATTGGGTCTCCACTACAATCAATCTTAAATTGTGGATTTCAATCTCATTCCCTCTAGTAGTTTGGTCAATTGGTATTGGTTTAATTGTTTGGTTAGTGGATCTACTAAGTTGTCTATTGACCTTACATAGTCATCGAGATAACCCCGCTAGAGATCAACTTCCTAACAGTATTGTGTCTACGGTGTATATGTCTTGATTTACCATTATACATATTGCTTTGTGCTCGACCAATAGCATCTTGGCTATCACAGTGGGTCATCACTGTGGGCACAAGCTTCATCTAACATGGAATATCCTCTAGAAAATTTTGAAGTCACTATGCTTCTTCACCGGTCTTATCTAAAGCTATGAACTTTGGTTCCATGGTGGATCGGGCTATACATGTTTGCTTTATTGACTTTCATGCAACAACTCCACCTACAAAGTAAACATGTACAAATCAATCAAGTTGGATATCCAGTTTGCAACACTATATCCCTCTAGTACAAGTGGGTACCTCATGTATATGAGCCCTAGTTTAGAGTGTATATCAAGTACCACAAAACTCTCACAAGATCTTTTCATTGTTCCTTGAATTGCTAGGCATTAGTCGGCTGCCCAGGTAGGGCCTAGCGCCTAGACGGTCTGCATGGAACCTAGACGGTTTCTAGGTGGTCAATCTGTGTTATTTTTAATATATATATATATATATATATCTTACACAAATTAAACAATTCAATTATCAATGCATAGGTCTTCATTACTTTGCAAAAAGAAACAAAACAACATATCTTTAAGAATCAACATAACAAGAATCAGATAGCATGTATACAATAATCATAATCAGAGTGCACACACATATATCATTGCAACAAATATTCTTCAATAGGTTGCATCGTACTACTGTCATTATTATAAAAGTCGAAGCTCAAGCTTAGCTAGAGATTCATGAAATATTAAACAATCCAATCTCCATATTCTATTGTAGAGCTAATTCATAATACGAATTTGTCTATTTCACAAATTCGTATTATGAGTTTGAGCTGTCATGGCTCAATGTGATGTGCGAGGGGAAATGCCAAAGCTGCTAGCTCGATGTGAACCAAGCATAGTTTGATTGATACGTTTCTTGACAAGGTAAGTGGAATATAGACAACTCAGAGAATGGAATATAGCAGCTGGTCGGCGGCGCAAGGCAGCGATGGTAGAAGGATGGGGGCGCAGGGAAGGGAACATAGTAGTGGGATGGTGGTGCAAGGCAACCATGGTGGAAGGGAGTTGTACGCGGAAGGGATGAACAGAGAAGAAAACTAGGGCTTAAAAACCCTAACTTTAGATTTAATAATTTATTTTTATACTTCGCACTATAAGTAAAGAAAACCCGTACAAGCCTTATACTTCGCATAGAAAAATCGAATAGACCATCTAAGCGCCAAACAGACACCGTACAGGCTTTGAAACTTATTATAACAATGTATAGAAGGTGTTCGGCCTAGAGTATAGGGGACCGCCTAGGCTGTATTTTACAACAGTACCGAATATGCAAGATTAGATCGTGTATAGTTTCTTATATGCATCAAACTCCTTGTATTCTTTGCATACTCCTATTGAGCTTCAAGCTCACCCCTATTCTTGCTCAAGTGAACATTGAGTTCCAAAGGTGTCTTAGCTAGTGAACAGTCAAATACATTGAACTTTCAAACTACCTTAACCGGATAGTGGGATTGGGTCAGTACAATGCCAAGAGCTTTAAGATCTTGACCCCAAGGATCACAAGCTACACCTATGCTCTTTATGTCAAAGTTCCTTTTGAGTATGCGCTTCGTTTCCACAATGAGTTGTCGATTATTCCTCATAATTAACATGTAATCCACGTAGAGATTAGACAGGATCTATGTGTGATTATACACATTCGACTCTATCTCACTCTTAATAGTCTCTTGCTATAGTGCCAAATTAGGCCTCAAGAGTTCCTCTTTAATAGTCTTTAGCTTATCATACAACATATAGGTAACGGAGTTCGGACAAAAGGTCTGAGCTCTTTTAGTTCTTTCACCATGTCTCAGTTTTATCACTGGATCAGAACTAGTAGTCACTTTAACTTGTCCACAGTACTAGGAGTACCCTCAATGACACCCTCGTTCAAGTCTTGAGTAGCCTCTTCATGAGTCCATTTCTTTGAAAATCTACGTTGCTTATCCTTGTTTTTGAAGGGATAGAGATATCTTTGAAGAATATAACATTCCTTGTTTTTTTCGTTGCCCCCATTCGGTTACCTTTGGATTCTTCGATCTGTGTGTCAGAAAATAATAGGCATTGCAGTTAAGTGCACACCCTATTAAGATACAATCGACAGTTTTAGGGCAAATCATAACTTTCTTTGTTAGTGGCACTCTTACCTAGCTAAATACCCCCACACTTTGAGGTACTTGCATGTAGACTTACACACTTTCCACAACTTGTATGGGGTAACATTCTTATCCTTAAATGGAATCATGTTTAGAATGTGGCTCGACGTTAGAACTGCTTCCCCTCACATGTTCTGGGGTATTCCTGAACTAATCAAAAGTCATTTATCATTTCCTTAAGTGTTTGGTTCTTCATTTATTAACACCATTCAGTTGAGGGGAGTACGGAGTACTCATTTAATGAATTATGCTTTTGCTAGCACATAACTCTTTGAACAATACTACATACTTGTCACCTCGATCACTTTGAATGATCTTGATTCGAAGGTCTAGTTGATTATCAACCTCAACATTGTAGTTTTTAATGGCCTTGATTGTCTTATCCTTACTTCGAAGGAGATAGAGGCCACAATACCTCGTACAGTCATTGATTAATGTGATGAAGTACTTTTTACTACCTCTAGTTATAAGAATTTTACGTTACACACATAAGTGAGAATTAACTCTAGAGGTTTAGTGCTTCTCTCGACCAAATAAAATGGTAACTTTGCCATTTTAGCCTTAACACAAACTTCACATATACTTTGTATGTTGAACTCAACCACTTTAAGTAAATCTTAATTTACTAGTTTTTTATAGCATTTATGCTAATATGTCCCAAATGCATAAGTCATAAATTTGAGCAGTCAAGCAAGTAATAAAAAGACACATTTTCATTCATTACAAATTGTGTTGCATCACGACAATGCATGACCATTACATTTAATTTGAAAAGCCCATTGGTTAGATAACCTCTACTTAGGAACTATCTAAACTTGTTAAGTATGACCTTCATAACTTTGAAGATAACCTTGAACCCGTGGTTCACAAGTAACAAACAAGAGACTAGGATCTTTCGAATGTCTGGGACATGTAGAACATCCTTAAACATGAGCTCGTTGCCACTTGTGAGCTTCAACACTATGTTGCTGATGAGTTCATAATTTCACTCATAATTGGTTTGATTAATTAGTGTTTTTCGTTATATTTTAGTTTATTTTCTTTATTTTTTTGCATGGCCTATTTAGAGTGGTATTATGTTTGTGGTGGTGTATTTATGCAGATTTGAGGCTAAATTCATTAACAATCGGTACCGAAAGCAGTAGATATTCAAAGAAATAGTCACAACCTATTCCACAAATGGAGTTTAAGATAATGGAAAAATAAATATATTGAATTAGTTTTCCAAGGCAACTGGAATTGGGTTAATTGGAGTTCGGGAGCAAAAGTTATGGCCAAAACCGTGAGACTGCATAGAAGGGTCAAAATGCACGAATTCTGGCAACAAGAAGCCTCTGTGTCGATCGACATGCAATGTGAAGATCGACATACATATCAATTTTGGAAGGAAAGTGCAAATTTACAAGTTTTTGGGCAAGAATTTATGGAAATAAAAGATATACATCAACTTGGAAGCCCTGAATACCCAAAAAGGAAGAAATATGTAAAATATGATATTAAGATTAAGATTTCCATCAAATCTAATCTTATTTCTTATAGGATACTGCCATGTAAAGCCCACACAAGTTCTATAAATACCCTCTAGATTAGTTTATTCATTGAACTTAGTCCCATAATCTCTTCTTCTTCTTCTTCTTCTTCTTCTTCTTCTTCTTCTTCTTCTTCTTAATTTCTATAGTATTTTTAGCATTTAGTTTTTTTATTTTATTTTATATATTTGAGAATTCCTATTTTATTTATGCAATTTACTTTTTATTTAATTATGTCTAGTTGATTTTCCTAGCAGATTTTAGGGTTTGTACAACTGTTTTGGATGCATGCTTGATTGATTAATTCAATGCTGATGGTTTGTGATTCCTGTTTTCTTTCATAATTCTAAATTAATTGAAGGACTGAGAGGTGAAAATTGGTTTAGATGTCTAGCTATTGATAGAAGGACTGAGAGGTGAATATTGATAGTGGGATTAGGAATGCATGATGCGATATGTACTGTGGACCAAGAAGTACTAGATTGTAGGGATTTAAATCTGTTGTGCTTATGAGATAGTAATCTAGTTATTATTTGTCGGACCAAGGAAATTTGAACACTTATCTGATATCTCACTTGTTGCATGAATATGATTGATTATTTATTTACATGTTATCTAGAATAGAAGTTCAACCCTAGGATTTGTGTTATCCTTTATTTGCTTTAGATCTTTATTTTTTATTTTAAAAAATCCAAAAATCTATTTTCCAACTGCTCAAAAAATTTATCTGAAAACTATGTTTTAGTACATGAGTTTATTTCCCTACATCATTCTCTGTGGGTTCGACATCTGAGTTATGAATCTATTTGGCATTAGATAGAGTTTGATCCAGTTATTAGTTTGCTTTGAGGATTGTTGGATTGGGTTTTATTTACTCAAACAATGAACCAAGAATTATGGCTGGTACATAAGATCATCTCAATTTATTTTTAGTCACTTGACTATATATTTTTCTTACGTTTCACAAAAAGCCTAGATTACAATTAAATGAAAAAGTCCTTTCTGATTCTAGATCTTGTGTGCACATTTAAGCAGTGGAGAAATTAGAATATCTGCAAGCCTATGGTAGAAGTAAATCATACATGGAGTGAATACACATTAAACCCATAAACACTTGAGTGATGAGTGATACACTTTCTTATGAGGTTCTTTCGAAGTTTACTAATTTTCTGACTTGATTTTAATTGCTTGTGTAATGTGGATATTTTGTTCTTGGACTATGATGAATCTTGTGAGGTATTGCACACTTTGATAACATTAACTTGAGATTTATTCTTTTTTTTTTTGATTGAGGACAATCAAATATTCAAGTTTGGGAGATTGATGAGTTCATAATTTCACTCATATTTGGTTTGATTAATTAGTGTTTTTCATTATTTTTCGTTTATTTCATTTGTTTTTGTTGCATGGGTTTATTTAGAGTTGTATTATTCTTGTGGTGGTATATTTATGCAGGTTTGAGGCTAAATGATAAACACTCACTCTGTGCATTTTATTGATAGATTTATGTTTAGATTATACGTTAGACTGAGCCATTACGTGATGTTTTCATGCGTTATTCTTATTCTTTAAGAAATTATTACGTTTGGTTTGTTTGCCGTTGTTTTGCACAGATTTTACGCGTATTAGAGGTTAAATGGGATGATTGAGCAAGCATCAGGGAAACTGATCAGTATTGGTTTGCACCGAGGAGGACAAAAAGTCAGAAAATACAAAAGAACACGCCGAAAACCCGTTCGAGGCAAAATCGGCGACCCAAATGACACAACCGGCGATCGCCGGTCATGTAGATGGGTCGCCGGTTGTGATTTTTGAAGGAATTTCTCACGGTGCAAAACCGGCGACCCGGATGACACATCCGGCGATCGCCGA
>JAPKLW010000179.1:118448-146692 GCA_026898455.1 Plectranthus barbatus
ATTCATCATAGAAAAATACAACCTGAATTGCATAAAAACTGGAATCCGGAAATCTTCTCGTAGAAACTTGTCTTCAAACATAAAAACCCTAAGAATTCTTCAACTCTAATATTCTAATAATTGCTCTAACTCTCTCTCTCTCTAAAGTCGAAAATTACATGAATTTATAATGATGAAAGATGTATCTAGCAGTATCTAGAATTAGATATGCATCTATCTCCAAATCAGAGTAGAAACAGGATTCCCGCATGCGCGTCGACCGCTTCTGATCCCCGTCGATCGCTTCTCCATTTTCTGCCTCGTCGATCGCATCTGAACAGCATCGGTCGACGAGGTCTTCTTTGCTTCGTCGACCGCTTGGCAATGACATGCCTCGTCAATCGACTAAGGGTCCTCATCGATCGACGAGGTCTCGAACACTGGACCTGATTCCTCTGTTTTTTCAACTAGAAACCTGCACGATTCATCAAACACGGCATTCCAAGTACAAAATCCAATTCATGCACAAAAACAAGTACAAAAACGATCTAAACACTACACAATCAGTCAAAGAACTATAAGATAAGTTAGTGAAAATCCTAACTTATCACCATCCAAGATAAGATGCTTATTACTGCATATGTTGCAGCCTACACCGACAGTTTATCCTGGAACTGTCTCAGCTGTGATAACTATTTATATCTAGCTAGTTCAAACGATCCATACGATCTTCCGTGATTTCTACATACCGTATGATCTCCCTATCGACGAGATAAGAGGATAATTGCGTTTGCGACACATGTTTGTTAATTCAGACAGGAGATGAACATACAACATTTATGATTCCCAGAATATTAACCAATCGACCTTGTACATAATATACCAATCATAATGCTTTAAGTATATAAATCCATCAATCGAGGCATCAAGTACCTCGAAGAAGCTGTTGGATGGAAGACTGTGGTGGTATTCCTCCAGTTCTGCCAAGCATACCACTCTGGCGCTGTCTCGTCCTTCAAATAGTCCATTACGGGCATTCCACCATGTGGCAGTCCGAAACTGAGGGAGAAGGACTGTGGAGACCAACAGATCTCATGACCATGAAGGTTGGCGTGAATCTCATAACATTCCGCCACATAGCTCTTGTCAGCAATAATCTTCAACATATTTTCATGAAAGGAAGAAGGTTTTGGGTTACGAAGGACTCAAGATTATTCGTTCTCAAATCTCTCATCACATAATTATAAAGAGAAGAATTCCCCAGTGCTGCACTACCAACCCAGTCGGGTTCAAGATCTTACCTCGCATTATCTCGATATCAGCGGGGATAGCCCTTTTTATTAGAGAGAAGCTACTTCTGGGATGTTATGAAAAGATGAGTATTGTGCATTTCCTTGTTCACAAGGAGAAGCAATTTATAGATAACAATTCTGCCATGATCCAGCGCATGCGATGATTCATAAATGCCGACACGACTCTCCACAAACGACTCAAAATTTGAGAAGTTAATATTGAATGCCTGACAATTACATGAATCAACTGATCATAGACACGTGGACGAGCAGACTGAAGACTGATGAGTTCAGAAATCACTGAAAGGTTATGGTTCAGCAGTACGACTTCTCAGATTCCTGCATAAGAATGTGCAGAACTAAGCTTTACCAAAACTTTCCTTGCAATTTTGGTGAATCGTCAGTTTTATATTTTTTTCAGTTGGAAACTATCCCAACAGTTGGCCAAGACAGGTTCAGAAGGAAAACTGTCCCTATTCTCAATAGAGGGATCTAAAGTTTTAAGAAACAGTCGGCTGGAAGAAACACTTATGAAGAGTGGTGTCATGGCATATTAGGCGGAGACACGTCGTCACATCCACGCGCTACGCGCACGCCAGGACAGAATAGGAATAGACATCCCTACGTTAGCCTTCATCACAGCCGAATATCACAAAAAGTAGTAGATCATCTCAACCGTGGATCTCACAGGGTCAAAACCTCGATTAAACCCTTTGCAATCACTCATCATCCTCATTTGATTTCTGCAAATTTCTTTCTCAAATTTAGAGTGCCCCAAATCTTGAGACTTTATACTATCCACATTATTCGCGATATCATGGGCAAGAGGAAGATCTCATCCGACGAAGGTCCGAGCGCATCAAAAAACTCAGGGAAAAATGATACAACCAAAGAAATCCCTCATAATGAATTAAAAGGCTGATCAAATGATGCAGTCGATGTCGTCGACCTCTCCAAAAAAGATATCCGAGTAATATGGGTTTTTAAGGAGAAGATCCTAAATCTGAAGGATATTGATTATCTATGTTCCGATGAGAAGTTTTATAACAAGCTACACAAAGAAAAACTGATACAGTTTCTGGGTTTACACCCTCACAAGTTCAAGCCTCACCGCGTCGCTGAATTTATATGAGAATGCGATTGTTGACAAGGACGTAAAATTCTTCAGAACAAGAGTCAACAAGGTTCTGATGCTTATCAATACTGGCTAACACATCGCCAGTTACCTAAAGAATGATGATGGGGCACGAGGGAGGCATTGGAAGGTCTGGAAGAAGCCAGAGCATAAAGACAAATTTCATCTACCGACAAAGGTTTCTGAATTGAAGCCTTTTTACAAGACTCTAAGTGAGATAGAACTTAGAATGATCTACTGCGGTGCAGGACCCTTCTCAAAACTAAGTCAATCCAAGTATGTTGTTATGATGGTGTTGGATGATGGCCTAGGGAGGAACTGGGATGAATTTATTTTTGGTCATATTCTTGAGCATGCTAGAAAGAATAAGACCATTCAGGAGACCAATAAATTCAAGTCCAGGGTTGGTTTCGGGCTAAAAATGAGTTACCTGATAGAGAAACTGATAGGTCTTAGGGAAGAAGGGGAATACCTGGTGTCAACTGATTTTCTACCTCAAGATGATAAAATTTACCAAAAAGCAGAAGAAGGAGATGATGATGATAATGGTGGAGGTGATGATAATAATGATAGCTATGGAAATCAACAGGAGTATGGTGTTGATCCGGAAGTTGTTATTGTTGATGAGTCCAGCTCAGCCTACTAAAGGGAAACATGTACAGGAAGAAGCTGCTTCGACAAAGATGAAAAAGATAAAGAGAAGGAGGTTGGTACTCACTAGAATCTTGGAAGAAGAAAGAAAAATGAGTAGGAAGGGCAAGCAGGCTAAAACTCTTGAAGGAAATCCAGAGGATGGGACAATGCCTATTGTGGATCTTCAAAGCCCAACTCCTCCAGCAACGGATTCTATTTTTTGAAAACATTTCACTCCTTCAACATCTTCTGGCGGCACAACTACAAAGGCTCACCAGCCCATGCCTGAATCAGATATGCAGATTACCCAGACGGTCATAGAGACAGGGGGAACAGTTTCAGAACTACCGGTCCAGGAAACTGACAACAAGGATCTACCAATGACAGTTGTTACTAATCAAGATCCACCTCCTTAGAAATCTATTACTGTGCAAAAAGAGCCATTCCAGAAAACTGTTGCTATGCCAGTTAAATGAATTATCAAGCAACAATCATTGCAAGAAATTATTGCTAATAGATTGCATCTTTCAGAAACATATCTCGAGTCTATTCTCCGCATGATTGATAAGAATCATGCTACTCTTGTGAAGATACAAAATCTTCAAATTTGGCTCAATACAAAGACAGATGAGATCCAACTGAATCTTTTAGAGCTTGAAGATAAGAGAGCAAAAGAAATGGAGAGAATACGGAAAGAAGCATAAGAGAAGGAGCTTGAGAGATTGAGAAGAGAAGAGGAAGAAGAGAGGCTTAGGAAAGAAGATGGAAGAGACCTTGGCTCAAGCAATCCGACTCTCCCAAGTGATAAATTTTGCAAAAACTGCCGAGAAAGCTGTCGAGCTTGTTCGTGAACGACAAGTGAAATTGCTTCTCCTAAAGCACTTTCAACGGTTATTCCAAATCAAAACTGCTAAAGAACATTCTGTCCAGAAAGCTCAGGAAATTCGCAAAGAAGAAGAAAAGATCCAACAATTAGAACGCAAAGTTGAGCAACAAAGACTTAAGGCAGAACAACAGAAATGGTTAGAGGCAGAGGAAGCTGCTGAGCTAAAGAGAAAACAAGAAAAAGAAGCAGTAGCTGAACTGAGAAGAAAAGAGGAAGAAGCAGCAGCTGCTGAAGCAAAGAGAAAAGAAGAAGAGGTCGCTGCCGAAAAGGCAAGAATTGAAGCAGCAGTAGCAAAGTAAAAAGAGGAAGAGGAAGCATACAACAGAGCTCATCCTCAACCAGAGCCATCTACTGCTACATCTCAAAGTCAAACCAGTGGAGACTCTAGAGCATTGGCTGCACTCGAAGGAACAATGTCTCCCGATCCCATCTTTGTGGCTGCACCTCATCTGCCCCTTGATATTTATGAGACGGGAAATGGATCTGCGAATCCTTACTATTTTTGATTTTGTCAAAAAGGGGGAAGACAGAAGAGATGAGACTATGAAGCTGCAGTTGAAAATGATGGAAGTGACCGAAGCTCTTAATGCGCAAGCTGGATCCTCCACTTCTGCCGGAAATTCCTCAAGCCAAAGGACGCAGATCCCTCAAAACAAGAAAAGAAGAAGGACAAGGATCAAGACAAGCAAAAGAGTATTTCTGTTAATTTGAATTTTTTTTGTGTGTCTTCTTTTATTAACGCAGTTTTAAAATTTTTCATGTACTTGTAATCGATCACATATAGTGAAAAGTGAAAAACTGTTGGTTTGAAGACAACTACTCATTGTCTCTTACCTTGATTCTTGACTGGCTGAATTCACACATTCCAGTGTGATCAGCAATCCTTTCTCTTATCGCTCTAATTTGATTCATGTTAATCGAGAATGTTCTCTCCCATTCAGAGCGAAGATCAATTAGAGTAGGTCGAATCTAGAAGAAGCACAATTCTGAGTAGTATTAGATTAACAAACCTTGTAAACTCAGATCAACTGCATCTTCTTGCCGACTTAGATAGACTTATAGGTATGGTTTTCACAACATTAAAAAGGGGGAAATTGTTAGGTGTTGATGTAGAAATCCCACCTTTAAAATTGGTATTTTGATGTGTCAAAACTGTGTACCAAAGTCTAGGCCTTAGAATTATTACCTCATGTAATCCTTGTATAGGATGATAGAGTTGTAATAGTCTAGGAGAAGAGAACTGTCAAAAGCTGTGGAACAGTTTTTGAAGAAGAAGCAGTCCAGACGAGAAAACTGTCAAGGATAAAGGACGAGAAAAACTGAGCAGAGTAACGAACGCGAAAAACTGTGCAGACAGTCTTTCAACTGTCGAGGATTGTATATCAAAGAAAAATGTGGATACAACTTTCATAAAGAAACTATCGATAGGCGCTCATCGTTTCAAGTAAGGACAGTTTCACGTCTAAGGAATATGTGAATAGCAAGATGTTGATTGGTCATAAAAGAACATTAAATAAGTCAATGATAAGAGACAAAGAAACACTCAGATACGACTGGCTTACAACGTTGTTCGGTGTCTGACACATCAAGTACAAACTGCCCTGCAAAAAGCATTGCAGTGTTTCAGAAAAGGCAGAGGAGCAGGTCTACTTTAGAGAGAAGGATGGACACTGATTGGACATCCTTCAAAATGTCTCTGCCGGCTATTTTCAAATCTCTAACTATAAATAGCAGGAAGATCAGATATAAAAAATACATGAAACACACAAGAGAACGAATCAAGCACTTGAAAACCTTGTCGTCACTCTGCCAAATTTAAAACTCTAACACGTTGAAAGCTCTCAACCAAACGATATTATTTTTGTGGTTCATTTATTGAACACAAGGCATTATTGCTTAAGGAATCTTCTGAGATTCACCGTGTGACCTTGTGTGCACGAGGATTAAGTCCTTCTACTCTCTTCGTGTTCTTACTTTTCAAGTGAGAACACAACAACCTGATTTTCTAAAGAAAAGAAGGTGATTACGGGCAACTGCCAACAAGCATATGTTCTGGGAAGAACTAAACCATCCATCCACCGGAGAAGGAGAAGGGAGATTTGTCCTCAATCCATTTCCGACGACTTCCAATTTTGAGGAGACTTCGAGGTGGTACCTGGCTTCGAGGAACTGAAGAACGAGTGAAGAACAACAGCCTGGGCGAGTGATCCATTCTGCTTTGGACGGTGGTTTCAACAGCATTTGGCTATAGATCGTGAGGATTGTATCTTCATTACTTAGTGAATTACCGGATCAATTTCCGAAGAGTGGATGTAGGACTTAAGGCTCCGAACCAATATAAATATCATGCGCCATTTACAGTTTTACTTACTATCCGCATCATACAGTTTTTAATTGTGTTTTGAAACCTTCGACACTTGTCTGAAAAGTGTTGAAGTGTATAACTGTTGACTGCTCATAACTGTAAACTGGTAACATAATCTGCTGGCTAACACAAACTGTCATTTTTGAAACTGTTTCTTAAAATGTGAGTTGAGTTGAAAATGAATTGCCTGCATTTAAGAGTGCGAATAACTGTCTTTATACTTCCGCTGCACATCATACGTACTCTGATCTAGGACCAACAAAGCCACATATGTAGATGTTTATGCAAAGGCTCCCATTTCTCATATGAATTAAATTTTTTATTCAGAAATCTCATATATCAGAACTTATGAATAATAAAAGCAAGCATGCTACACATGTAGACGTCTACTCACTCAATTATTCACTTCTGATTAGAGATCATTTTGTGTATGTCTTGATTTTATTAAAAAAATCTCTTGCTTAGTATTTTTATTTCAAAAAGTTGTTTGCGCAAATAATTATTTTATGCTATAATAAATTTTGTCATTACTAAAATTCCATCATATATAATATTATAAACACAATTTAACATATAAAAAAAACTAACAAGCATTCTAAAAATAATAAAGCAATCAATTCATGCTTTCCTATTTTTCTAACATTCTTACTGTGCAAACAATTCACCACATCATACAAGAAAAATTAAAAATAAAATAAAATGTCCTCATGGCCCTGGTGTTGTCGTACCTGCATATCTACCTATTCTATTACATGAATTTGAGATATACAATTCTTAAATAATTCATCAATTTTTTGGGCCTTCAATTTTGGTTGAACTCAGAAGTCGAGCTAAAAAACAACAAATATGGCTGGGTTTTAGAGTTCCAGGCCTAGAGCTCAAAATCGGCTGAGTCAAAAACCTTAATTTTCAAAACTTTGGGCAGCATCCTGGCTGCCAGGTCCGCAACCAACCCGGTGACCCCAAACCCTAATTTTTTAAAAATAATTCAATCTACCACCTTTTAGCTACTACCGCCAGAGGATTGCTGCCATTAACCTCCCCTTGCGTCGCCTCTGCTATGATGGAGAGGAATCAATGGAGTGGTGTTGCAGTCATCTCGAATTCACGTAGCTACGGCTGCGGACTGTAGGTGGTTTGTCGTTCATCGTGCGCAGAAAATGTGCGACCAGTCAAATGCAAACGCTGGAAGAAGGCTGAGCACACCTACTCACATCTTGCCGTGAAACACACATGTCGCCCTTTTTCCAAGCTCGCACCCATCGAGGAAACATTAGCTCTGCGCTCTGTCGTGCTAAGGTTTGAGGGGGACAGAGATGTGTGGCAACTAGGGTTTTGTGGGACGGGTTGATGCAGCACGTGTGTCGATCAACACAACCCCATTGATCCATGGCAGCTAGGGTTTGCATTGAACACAATAGCTGCATCTGCTAGGGTTTGCAAGCACGAGGTGGCTACCGTTATTGTCGTACCCTGCACAACAACCCAACCTCCACCACTTTCCATAGTTATGCGCCATCTTCCTTGCACGAGATAGGATACTGTGTGCACAGATGCACACTGATAGTTGTAAGTGATTCTACTTCCTCCATCATATTTTTGGCCTCCTTGTTGCTGTTATTTTGCGATGCAGTTGCTGCACCTTCGTCACCGGCTGGACCTCTGGTGAATCTAACACCAACAGATGCCACCGCCAGCAGTGGTACACGCCCTCGGGAGGGCTGTTGTGGTGCGGTGCCCCGCTATGGGATATGTGCGTTGTATGTTCAATTTTTTTCTTCGTGTTTTTGCCTTGTTCTTTGTTCTTCTTGAATTTTTATAGATTTTATATCGAAAAAAATTAAGTACAAATATATTGTATTACATTCGATTTCTATAAATCTAACCACAAATTTTCTCGTGATGAATAATGAATTCATTGCGAATAAATGATTGCTGGTAAATTACCAAAATATTGTAATACAGTGATGCAAATAAATTTATACAACTCGGAGGTTATTGAACCCAAGAGAAAAGTATATAGAAGTCATCTCAAGTATTGGACACAGTTTATTAATTCATTGTTTGAGAAAATCAATTTTCAAAGAGTTTTGTTTCTTGAAAATAACTTTGGGAGAAAATTCAAATAAATAAAAGCACAGATTCTAAGGACAACAACTAATCTGGACACATGCAAGAATAAACAAATCCAAACCCAAATAATAAAATTGGTGGGAAATCTGTTTAGATGGATTTAGTTTCTTGGTCAGGAAATTAAAACCTAGATTACTAGAAACTAGAAAGTGATGCTTACCTTTTGAGTCTCAATTACACAAACTACTCAATCCCAATAAACACAGATTTTAAATCACAAATTGATTCTTCAATTAAACTATAAATCTAAATCAATTTTCATATCTCAATCTTTCAATGAAATTAAGATTTAAAATCAGAACTATAGAATTTAAACCATAAACTAGAGTTTGATTTTGAATCATCAACACATTCAATCCACATAGAGCAAACCCTAGAATTTGCTAGGGCTTCTAAGCAGACATGCTAAAATCAAACATTGAAACAAAAATATAAAATTGCATTAATTAAAACTTCCTTGGAAAATAGAAGTGCACAAAAATAAATATGATCTAATTCTCCAACTCTAAAAACTTGAAAGAAAAGCAAAAGACTGAATAATAAACTGCATGGGAGACTGAATAATGAGTTTTAAACCTAATACATCGGTATATATAGAAGTAGGGTTAGGTCTAGTGGTCTTGAACTTTAGGAAAAAGTTGGTTTGAGCATTCTATCTGTAAGTCCCATGCTTCAACTTGAAAAGTCACATTTTGAATGTTTGCGTCAACCGACACAGAGCCAGGTCGGTTGACACAAATATCCTCACATCAATTTTCAAGTCGATTGATTCCACATAAGCATTGATGAGTTCCACGTCGACTGACACACATCCACATTTGTTGACGTGGAATCTTTTGCCAGCTCACTCATCTTTCAATTGTGTGTTGACCAAGACACACGTGTGTTGGTCAAATCAGAGATACTTGGGGCGGATTTGTTCACCTTTTCTCAACTCTACTCTTTTTTTTACCTATTTTCTTGCAAAATCGGGCACCACAAGCGTAATACCTACTAAAATACACTCATGCTCGCTAAATAACCCTAAAGGAATAAAAATTCACAAAAGAACCAAGAAATAATACGATAATTAAGTGAAAATATGAGCTTATCAAGCCCCCAAGCTTAAACACTTGATTGTCCTCAATCAATAGCAATAATGAATCAAAAGCTCAAGTAGTTGAGAAGTGCAATATCTCTAAAGATCCATCACAGTCAAAACCAAAAATCCACATCACACCAACACTTTGCAAGAATCAGAAAATCAGTAAACTGTTTCACTCATTTACACAAGTGTTTCAGTTATAATGAGAACACACGAGCCAAACAAATCAAGCTCTACCATTGGCTTGCAAATATTCTAATTTATCCACTGCAAATATGTGCACACAAGACCTAGGATCATAAATGACTTTATTTGAGGTTATAACGTAGGCCGTTTTAGTGAAATGTGGGGAAGTATGACCAAGTGGCTAAAAATCCATTGGGTGATAATTCTCAAGAAATCTAACCATTATCTAGGGGTGTGCATTGGGTCGGGTCGGTTAACAAATGACCTGAAAATCAAAACCTGACCATAACTTGAAACTCGACCCCTCTCACCCAAAACCCGCCCGATCCCCCCTTCACCCGACCCATCACCCGATTCAAAATTTGGTCGAGTGGGTCGGGTTAGACCCAATTTTTGGGGAGAAAATGATAGGGAGCAGAGCAGCCTGTAGTAGCAGAGGGAAAGAGTCCAGAACACTAGAAAATATGTTCACTCGCAAATCGCACCACCACAAGTTTATTTAATATATCAATCACCACTCTACACACTCTTAGATATCAACTTGATCAAGAAATCCTCCATTCAACCACAATTTGAAAAAGGGCCATTATATATAAACTTAAAAGGCGTAGTCATGCACGAGAGGAAGGGACGGGAGGGGCGAGTCGAAGATGCAGGTGATGCGAGCGTGCAGGGAGGCGACGACGGCAGGCTGGCAGCGGTAGCGGCGGACTGGTAAGAGGATGATGGACGGAAGGCGAAGGAGGTGACGACTCATGGGGGTTGGGGGAGTATCGACTGAAAGTGAAATGTGGATGAAGACTAGGGTTGGGAATGGATTTAGAAATAATTTTAATTTTATGTATTTAGATTTATTTATGTATTTTATTTTTTATATAATATAATTATTAAAAATTAATATTATTATTTCGGCCAGGTCGGGTGGCACCCGTGCCGGAACCACTGAACCCACCACCCTACCCAACAACTGTTTGGGTGATGATTTTTAACCAGACACCCGACCCGACAATGGCAGACCCTACCCGACCTGACCTGAACTATCAGATCGAATCGGTTTTTCAGGTTCGAATCGGGTCTTGCACACCCCTATCACTATCTAACAACATCCACCCGTCTCATCATATTTTTCCACACAAAACATGGCTCTTCTTTTCTTTTTACTCTTTTTTTTTTCAAAAAACCTTTTATGCTCTTATGACTTTCATTTTTCCTAAGGAAATGAGCTTATAAGGATACAAACACATTTTTCTCTTGAGCCCAACCTTCTTTTTTTCACCCACTAATTGGTATCTTATCCATCACGAACAATTATCCTAACCCGCATCATATGGAATCTGTGATAGCTCGATTTAGCATGCAACTCGCCAAGAAAGAATTTCTATCTTTCAGACATGGCGTACATCTCTCTAAAGGACAGTGACCGGTGACACAAAAGGAAAAAGATGAGATGAGTCTTGTTCCATATACATCCACAGTGGGCAGTCTCATGTATGTAATGTTGTGTACAATGCAAGATATTTGTTATGCCGGAGGCATGTTGCAACATATCAGTCTAACCCGAGACAGGTGCATTGAACTGCAGTAAAGCACATCCTCAAGTATTTGAAGAGAACTAGAAATTAATGTCTAGTTTATTAAAGTGAGGATTTGTGCCCTGTGGGTCACGCAAATATGGATATCCAAGGGGACCAGGATGAGAAGAAATCAACCTGAGGCTATGTGTTGACCTTGGTAGGTGGAGTTGTCTCTTGGAGGGGCGTAAAGCATAAATGCATTGCGGAAATCCACCATGGAGGTAGAATATGTCGCTGCTTCCATTATTTTAAAAGAAGCGGTATGGCTCCGGAGTTACCTTTTAGAGTTGGATGTGATTCTGAGTTTGCCTAAGAGTATCACGGTCTATTGTGATAACGCTGGTGTAGTAGCAAACTCAAAGGAACCACGAACTCACAAGGCAAGCAAACACATAGAGAGAAAGTACCATATCATACGAGAAATCATATTAAGGAGAGATGTGCAAATTGAGAAGATTAACATGAGAGACAATTTAGCTAATCCATTCACAAAGTGTTTAACCCAGAATGTTTACGAAAGACATATTCGTGAGTTGGGACTGAGGCGGATGCCAACCACTGATAGTGGTTGATGTGATAGCTAGGCTAGATATACATAGCGTATACTGTAGATGGCAGATGTAATGCTTTGAGTATAAGTGGGAGATTTTTGGGTTTTGTATACTGAAAGCATTTATTACAGTGTGTATACAATTAACTTATCTCATATCTGTTAACAAACATACTTGCAAGAACAATAGAATCTTCTTATCTCGTTCATAGGGAAATCATACGTCATCTTGGGGATCGCAAAAGACCGTATAGATTGTTTGACCCAGCGAGATATAAATTATGTCATCACAACCGATACAACATTGAGGATTAGTCTATCAGTGTAGACTGCAACATATTCGGAAAAAAATGATTTGTCTTGATCACTTGATATGATGGTACGTGCGGTTGCGTATTGATTGGACCACAGTGAGTTGTGTTCTTTTGTCAGAGAAAGAAGATCTCAATACTTGGTTGAGTCCAAACCTAACGAAGGTTTAGAAGTATGCATGATTTGTGTGTTGCTTTGATTTTCCATGATGAAGAGCCTGAGTAATGTGCTCGTATACCCACATCTTGGGTAACGACAGCTAGTCTAGAACATTCTGATGGATGGAGTTAGATTACTATATTTAAGTAATAGGATGGGGACATTCCCTGAGAAGCTTAATAAGGTTTATCGTGCTAAACTCCTGCAGGCTTATTAAGTTTAAGCACGGGTGATATTGTTTGAGTGGTACTGCTCAGGAAAACAAGATATTAATTAATTGTGTAAAGTATGTCAGAAGCTCCAATTAATAAATGAATGTCTAGTAACCTTAAATAAAGGGGTAGGTCAGTATTAATTATGTGGTGAAAAAGAATTAATATTGATTAATTAATTATGTCCTGGGTTGTGGACATGAGAATTAATTAATTCATAGGCTTACTTTATTATTTGCATCAGGTCCCATGTCTGGCCCAACAAATTGCTTAAGTGGATCTCATTACCATTTCAAACCTAGCATTATAAATAGTTCATTCTTCTCTCCGATTTCATAAGTAAAAAAACACTGAAACCCTAGAGAGTAAAAAAAAGGGGGCACCACCTACTGTAGTGGGAGAAGAAGAAATTTAACTCTATGTCGTGCACCGCAATCCTGTGGAATCCTCACTAATAGCAGGATTGGAAAAGCAAAGGGATACAGATCTGAAGACCTAATCTGGAGAACACATGATTTCTAATCTTTTCTTCTCTATTTGAATCTTGAATTAAATTGCAATATTATTTAATTCTCTTTCTGCAGATTCAAATTATTCGCATGGTGAAATCGGATTTGGATTCAATGTGGTTCGAGATTCAAAAAAATTGTTCACTTTTATATTAAATTTTGTTCATTTTATTTTAAAATTAGTTAACTATTTTCTCATATTCTCACGTTAAGAACAATTCTCATACGATCAAACCTCTCTCTCTCTCTCTCTCTCTCTCTGTGTCTCTCTCTCTATATATATATAGAGTTGTGATCATATGAGAAATGTAATTAGTATGAGAAATGAAATTAAATCTCAGATCCATCTATCTTTGCATATCAACGCTTAAGATATAAAAATTTTCGTGTTCATTTTTTGTAGTAAATTGTGCATTATTCGATTTTAAGGATAATTTTGTAAAATGTAATATTTTTTCTCTATCCTCTAATTAAAATTCTAAAAACTTTAAATGATCATAACTCACTTAATTTAAATTCATTTTTCATGTATTATATTTCTAATTAAAGGTAATTTAATTATCTTTCAAACGAATTCATTATTGCATAAATTAGAGGACGAAAAAACCTTTAAGAAAAAAAATTAGTGATTCTATACATAAATCTCGTAACAACACATTAATTTCCGTACAATGCATAAAAATGTATCTAAAATGCATGAAATTTTACTTAAAATGCACTATATGATGTATAAAATGTATTATATTCCTTCAGAAAATGCATATTCTATAGAGATGTAATGAACAATTTTAAGATAAAATGAACAAACTTTAAGATAAAATGAGGTGAGAATATAGTATTTTATTTTATGCAATACAATAATATTAGAATGCATATTTGAAAAAAAATATAATAAGCTTATTTTAAAATAAATAACATCAACATACATTTTATTTATGTAACATAGTAAGATTGAATTATTTCGTTGTATGAATGATCGACACGACAACTCAGAACAAAATTTAAAATTTACACATTAACTTTCAACATGAACTTGGATTATTTTAATGCACAAATAAGATGATGATTTGTTTGAGTAAACATGATAAGAAAATTCAAATAAATTAATATAGATATATTTGAATTTTGAAAATTAGATAATATTTCTTATTTATAACACTATTTTCCATATCAGATTAGATATGGATATCCATATTTTGATATATTCGAGCGCAATCCTACTCGACGGCCACCAGCCCACTCCTGCGTGCCGCCTGCCTGCGGTTGTGCAGTCGACGGAAAAACATTGCACCGCCAACTTTGTCATTCGTTCTTCGTTCTCTCTTTTTCTCGGTTTACAGAATGAATAAAAAATACAAAAAATAGATTTAAATATACTACATAATTTTTCCTATCAATCTAATCGCAGATTTTCTCGCGATGAAAAACGAATCTAAAAACTGAATTAAAATCAAAAAAGGGCCATGAGAACCAAAAACATCAACAACAGATAAAGTCATCCACAACATATAACTGGATGTGTTTGTTCGCATCATATGATTATTAATTCAGACATAGTTGTTTATTGCAAGATATTAATGATTACCAATATATGAAACTTAATGTTTCCCAATATATCAATCATAATATTTTTTTTAGACAATCCCAACGGCAAGAACTTGCATGAAAAATGCTAATGCATATAAACAAACATTAACAATAACATAACCTACAACCTTATTTGAATCCACCAAAACTCAATGGCACTGCAATATTCTATGATAAATTGATTGGCACTATCAATAAAAAATTATATACTGATACATTATATTTTAATGCTTGTATCATTTTATTTTGTTGCTTAATAGATTTATCGTACTTCAAACATATGCAATGAGAATATTGTTAAAAAGATAATTAAATTATTTTTGGTTTGATATATGATACATGAAAATATATTTTAAATTGATAATGATAGTTTAAAGTTTCGTTAAAAAAATTATATCAAATAACTGTCATAAATAAAGTTTACCAAGAAACAACATGAGAGTTATCAAGCAATAATAGGAGATGTATCAAACGTCAACATAAAACATATCAAGCAATAATATATACTACCTCCGTTCCATAACATTAGTCTTGTTTCATTCCGGCACAAATACCAATGCCAGTAGAGATAGAGGAAATTAATATTTTATTAGTGAGTGTGTATTAAATTTCTATTTTAGGAAAGAGGACTAATGTTTGGGACAAACGAAAAAGGAAAACAAGACTAATGTTATGGGACGGAGGGAGTAATATTTTAAAAAATTGCTTAAAACAATGGATGAAAATACTATTTAGTTATATTAAAGAATTTTAAAATTAAAATTTTAAAAATTAATGTCAACTGTATATTTTCTTAGATATAATTGATAAAATTATTATTTTTCTCTCATAGGCGAATGTTTTTTCATTTGATGTTATCTGTTGGGTATCAACGAAGGGGGTTGCTGGCGTTCATCCTCGCCCTCGCCATGGTTCAGTCTTGTTAAGAGGTTCCTCCTACTACCTTACTGCAACACTTGTTCTATTTTGATCACTCCAAGTTTAGTATGGAACCTGCACAATTGAACAACACAAAGGAAAAGCAAAGATAGAGGTTAGAGTAAGAGATGCTTACTAGCTGCGATGTGATGGTTGCTCAACAACAATTGAAAAATTGGCAGCAATGCTGAGTAGCTGCAACAATAGGAGGGCACGTCAGAGTAACAGAGTTCTTGGCTCAGATTGCCCACACATATAACCTGTTTAACATCATCAAAGAACGCCTATCGCAGAGACCACAATGGAGAGGAGAAGTACTCGTCGGCAGATACAACAAGGTACCACCAGGAGAAAGTAACACGAAGCACACAGATAAGCCCTCAGCCAAATCTACCATCACACAGAAGGCACGAAGAGGAAGGAAGCACGAAGGAACAGCAGCACTGCAAGACGAATGGGAAGAGAGGTTTATTTCACGCAGCACGCCCATCGATCAAAATTTTGGGCAAATAAGAAGACTTCGACAACAGTGGAAAATGAAAGAATAAGATTTGGTAATTAAACTAATAGGAAAGTAGGTTAAGTTATGAAATGGGTTGGGTAGGTGAAATGGGTAGTGGCCTGGGCAAAAATGGGCCTATATTTTCCAACATTCTCCACCTTAGGCCCATTGATGGCACACAATGATTTCAGATGGATTGGCTAGGACTTAAATCATCAACGTCGACTCTGGTACCCCGTGGTACCAATACCTGCACAGTCAAACAAGACAAGAAACTCGAAGCAAACAACACTAAGCAAACATGGTTAGTAAGAACAGACTAACCAAAAACACAATGCAGAAATTAGCTCTACCTAGAGCAGAGCAACACATAGACTCACGAAGCACACATGAAAGCTAGCAAACACAAGAGAAGACAAATAACACAAAGCTACGAAGCACACACAGACTCACAAAGCAAGAAGACACAAAGCACACAAACACAAAGCACAAAGGCACAAAGAAACAACACAAAGCTCCACCTCAAACTAGAAACACTAAGGCACCTAGTAGATATCTTCAATGGTCTCATCCTCTACCACCACATTAGCTTGTTTGCCTTTGTTTTGCTTATGAGGTTCAGGGCAGTCTTTCACATAGTGACCTAACTCACCACAATTATAGCATCTCCTAGACTCCTTAGTTCATTTCACACCTCTATTGTTCCTTTCACCACTAGAGTTATACGCACGTTGCTTATGAGGATTTCTATCCCTAACATGGAACACCTTCTCTCCAGGATTATCAACTCTACCCAAAGCATGCTTAAGATCTAGTTTTTTGCTCTTAAGCCCACTGACTATAGTCTCTAAGGTCACAGTATATTTACTGTACTTAATAGCATACTTAACCTCATTATAACTGTCACAAATAGCATTAAGTAAGACTATAACACTGTAGTCATCAATATTCTTATCTCTAGTTGACTTAATATCCTGAATTAACGTAGTTAACTCATCAAGGTTCTAATCAATGTTCTTGTCCATGTCTAACTTAAAATTAAAGAACTTCTCAAAGAGGAATAACTTATTGGGCAGGGACTTATCAGTATACAACTCATTAAGCTTATCCCAATTCCTTATCAGAATCTGAAATCCTAACTTTCCTAAGCACATTATCAAACAAGTTCAAAATAATAGCAGAGTAAGCAAGTTCATTCGTGTTAGTTTTCTTTTCTTCAGATTCATTAGCAGCATAGCACAAATAAACAGCTTTATAGACACGTTGTTGGATAAGAATGCATTTCATTTTCTATTTCCAAATATTAAAATCCGTAGTACCGTCAAAAGGAATCATGCTAAAGGAATTCGTAGGCCACATGCTTAGCACAGAGAAAATAACAAACGACAGAGCACAAAAAAGCAGCGGAAACATTGATTTGCTCATATTTGTACTCACTTATCCATGTTTTTCTCCATTGTTTTAGTTTAATTAATTTAGGTTTTTAGTTATTTATGTGCATGAGTCTATTTTAGAGGATGTTATGCTCTTGATGGAGAGTTTTGCAGGTGTTTTAGGCTAAAAAGAGGTCAAATGATGAAAAGAGACGTGAAGAACAGAGTTGCTGCTTCGATTGGCACACGGGAATTTGACCAAGTTGGAAGACATGCCAAAAACCCGAAGCATTACTTCTGTGTCGATCAACGTGGTGCAAGTCGATCGACATAAAGGTCAGATGTCGATCGAAAGGAAATAGGCTTGACATGCTTGCGTGCATGTCGATCGACACCCTCGGTGTCGATCGACACAGAGGCTAGACAGGTGGCTCAATATGAAGGAAGAGCCCGGATGTCAACTTGCATGTATGTCGATCGACGTGGTGCATGTCAATCGACACAGAAGCTCGAGTAGGAAATTTGGCCTATTTTGGTTATTTTTGTTATTTTAACTCAATACCTATTTTAGATATTTTGGATCCTCTATAAATAGGGAACTCATTAGCGCACGAAAATTACCCTTTATTTTTACTAAGAATTATTCAACATTGGAGTTTTGAGAGACCTTCAAGGTTCCTATTTCCCTTGTAAGGTAATTTATAATTTTTAATAATATGTTTACTTTTATTCAAGTCATATTTTGTGGCAAGAAACCCTAGCAGGTTCTAGGGCTTGTGATAATCTTTTCTGAAGCATGTCTGAATAAAATCAACTCAAAAGCATAGTTTAATTACTTGAGCTCAATTAATCGAATCTTGATTCAAAGAAAGATCGAGAGATGAGTTGGAGTCTAGGTTTGTAATTACCAGTTGAAGGACCGAGAGGTGAAAATTGGTAATAGGAAAAATGAGTTACATACAATTATTTTATGTGTCAAAAGGAAGAATTAATTAGATAATTATTAGGATTAGCTAATTTGTGTTCTTGAGACTGAGAGGAGATAGTCACAATTTAATAATCTAGGGTTTAATTTCCTGACTAAGGAGTTTAATCTATCAAAATCTAATTTACCTCATTGCTGAGTTGATGAATTTGCATGTTGAAGATTGAATTATCTTTCCTAGGATCTGTATCTTTAGTTATTGTTTTCAACAACCTTTAAATTATTGTATTGTTATCTTTCAATTCCAAAACCAAATCCCTGTTTTAAATTTCCTCAAACTTCTATGTTCTAAAAACTATAGCTAGTACTCGAGATATTTCGTTGCACAGTCCCTGTGGGATCGACCACCTTAGGGTGTAAAAATTTATTTGCTCGTTGCTTTTTGCGGTTATCAAATTGGCGTCATTGTAGGGGATTGTTAGATTGGTCTAGATACTAGTGCCGCATTGATTGACTGCCGCGGTGGGGAGATCACGCTTTGAGAAAATGAGGAGAAGATTACATTCAAGCTCGACAAAAGCCGGCAGCAATTCGAATTCTATAGGATCACCTCTAATAAAGACCTTGAGGATGAAGAAGACGAACTTGAGGGAGACAAGGAAGACCAAGCCGCTTAAGAATGGGAGCGAGGGAATGAGGTGTCAAAATAGTCAATTACACCATCTCATCCTGAGCTCACTGCTGTCATTCAAGATTGTTTATCTATATGGTGGATGCTCGAGAAAGGCGAGTCCGGACACACCCTCCTTGGACTTGAGAAAAGAGCCACCGCCGAGCTACGACGTTAACTAAAGCACTTTGTTCGTCCCCGATCAGAGTATTTTGTATGCAGTGGAAGTATTAAATTAATCTTGCACTTATCTTGCTAAGGTCTCGACTTAGCAAGTGTTTATCAAACGTGTTTTAGCTCTAATATTCGTTAATCCAATATTGCAGTTTATACTTCAACACTTGAAGTGTTGAGTTTCAAATATGTAAGCGCAGAATATAACAATATAAAGCAGTAAAGGACACAAGAATTTTATAGTGGTTTGAACAATTGTTCTACGTCCACTCTTCAGTCCTCCGACTGAAAATTAACTAGAAGAATGAGTACAAGGTCAGGCCTGATTTCTAACGTTGAGCAGCTCCTCCGTCTGGTCAGCGCGCACCTTCAAGCACCTCGATCTCCAATCTTCAACCGGTGTCGCTCCGTAGAGTGAGAACAAACCTCCCTTCTCCTTGGTCGTCGACTGCTGGGAGTTTTATAGTTCTTCCCGGAACCTATCATTGTGTTGGCGTTGCCTGTAAGAATCAAGTTTTCACGGTAATCGTGACTGCTAGATTTTTCCCAGAGTAGAAAGAATCCCAAAATAACCTTGAAAGCTTAACTTTGCAGGTTTCGAGCTTTAGAGATAAAAGCTTGTAAAAAGCTTCAGTCAAGAACGTAGCTCGGATGTGTTCGCGTATTGTAGAGGATGTATTTGATCTCTTTTTGTTATCTCTGAGTGTAGAACTTTGCGAACCTCTGAATTAATTAAGGATGACACCTATTTATAGGTGAGGATTCAAACGACTGTTTGAATCCTATCCGTTAGACTCAAAGGCATTGCTAGCCTATGTGCGTTCTCCTTTTTTTTGTAGTGGACAGAGACTCTTCAAGTCTCCTCGTCTCTGATTGGCGTAGCATCTATCTGTAGTCGTCTCAGTCAGAATGGATTTTTTGGTGTAGTTCTGAAACCTCCTTTGTGCATCATGATTATTCTATCCTCTGATTGGTCGGGTTTCCTTGTGATTTGTGATCCGTATGATTCACGACTCTGTAACTTCTCTTGATTGCTGATTGTTGTTTGCTGGCCACTGGCGTGCATTAGGTATCTCAGCAGTTTGAGCTAAGACCTTCGGATTCTGCTGGAGTTATTCTTTCAGCATTCTTGTGATGTTCCTCCGCATTGCTGGCCCTTTCTTCTTTTCACAATCTTCTGCAATTTATCAAGTCTGCTGACTCCTTCGGCATTCTTAATTCTTTTTCTTTCTAACTCTATTACAACTTGAGTATGAATTCATATGCAGGACTTTTACAATTGTCTCGATACTCAGTTGCTAAAGTTATGATGCACCAAAACATCATCCTAAGACACTTTCTTTCTTTTCAATTTCCTTTGTTTTTCTTTTCAATTTTTGTTTTTATTTGTGTTTAAATTAGTTATTTTCAGATTTTTATTTTTCCTTTATTTTATTATATTTTTGAAAAAAAATAGTTGAGGATTTACTCTATTTCGATCGACATGCCTGATGTTGATCGACACAGAGGTACGCATGGAGTTACACTTTCGACTGACAGAGCAGTCGACATGAAGGCTTTGTGTCGATCGATAGGGACCCTATCGATTGACACAGAGTGCAAGCAACCACGATTCTTCGTCGCGATGAGTTGAATCATTCGGTGGATAAAAATGTTGATGTCTGAGATCAACAGTCAGGTACAAGTTCTTTTTCTTATCTGATTTTCAAAAAAATTCTTACTCTCCGAGTTCAAAATAAATTTGGGGAGATGTGGACAAGAAATTCGAACTTATCTATCCTTTATTGCTTTCTTTTTAATTGTTTTCTTTGATTTGTTTTGTTTATTTAGATTTTTGCTTAAAAAAATATGGATAAAGTGTGAGAAAAGTCTCTTACTGAGTCTTGAACCCATTTGAGTTGATTATGAGCTTGAAATCCATTGAAGAAGGTTTGATTTGATTTTGATTGTGGTTGATTGCCTATGAATGTAGAATATCGCATGATAGGATCTAACTGAAACTTACACTTGCATGATGTTTGAGTGAATTGAAATTGACTAAGGAAGAAATATTTGAACCCAAGTTAGAATTTGAGCCTTTTTCGTTTGATGTGAGATTCGCAAGTATCTTTTCGTTTCTCTAGAACTTGCTTATGTTTTGTTTCGAGACTGCATAGTGTGCACAAGGATAGAAAATGATTTTAGGCCATCTTTGTTAGCCAAATTATCCTAAACATTGTCCCTTGTGATATTTTATCCTAGATTAACCCATTTGAGCCTGTTACTTTTTCTTTCTTGGCCCATGAGTTAAGAAAAATATTATAGTTCTGTCTTGTTTTGAGAGAGTTCTATGAAAAAGATGATTTGTGTCCTGTCTATGGGATTTGGGTGAAATAAGGGTAATTGTTATAGGTGGATGAGAAAATTTTAAATTTGTGTACAAAAGAAGGTTGGGCTCTAGAAAAAAAAATTAAAAAGTTTGTTTGTGTCCTTGTAAGCTCAAAAGAAAAAATTGTTAACTATAATAGCATAAAAGGATTAGAAAAAAAAAAAAAAGAGCCTTGATTTGTGTTGAAAATTTGAGGAGATGGGTGGATGATGAATAGATAGTGGTTTAGATTGATTGAGGGTGTACAACTTGATTGATTTTAGTCACTTGACCGTATTTCCCTACTTTTAACAAAAAACCTACATTACAACCTAATCAAAGTCCTTTTTTATTCTTGAATTGTGTGCACATTTGAGCAGTGGAGGTTCTAGAAATTTTGCAAGCCTATAGTAGGAATTTCTTCATACATGTTGTGAGTGCTTTCATTAAAATCCAAACACTTGTGTGAATGAGCGATACACTTCCTTGTAAGTCTTATGAAGTTGATGGATTTCTTATCTCTTTCAAATTTCTTGTGTAATGTGAATTGATGATTCTTGATTGTGATGAATCTTGTGAGGCATTGAACTTTCAACTACTTGAGATTTCTTTTCTTTCTTTTCTTTTGATTGAGGACAATCAAGTATTCAAGTTTGGGGGATTTGATAAGCTCATATTTGTACTCACTTATCCACATTTTTCTCCATTGTTTAGTTTAATAGTTTAGGTTTTTAGTTATTTCTGTGCATGAGTCTATTTTAGAGGATGTTATGGTCTTGATGGAGAGTTTTGCAAGTATTTTAGGCTAAAAAGATGTCAAATAATAAAAAGAGTCGTGAAGAATAGAGTTGCCGCTTCGATTGACACACGGGGAGTTGGCCAAGTTGGAAGACATGCAAAAAACCCAAAGCAATACCTTTGTGTCAATCGATGTGGTGCATGTCAATTGACACAGAGGTCCGATGTCGATCGAAGGCAAAGCAGGAAAGACGCTCGACATGCTTGCATGCATGTCGATCGACACCCTCAGTGTCGATCGACATAAAGGCTGGACAAGTGGCTCGACATGAAGGAAGAGCCCGGATTTCGACTAGCATGTATGTCGATCGATGTGGTGCATGTCGATCGACACAGAAGCCCGAGAAGGAAATTTGGCCTGTTTTGGTTATTTTTGTTATTTTAGCTCAATACCTAGTTTAGATATTTTGGATCCTCTATAAATAGGAAACTTATTAGTGCACGAAAATTACCCTTTATTTTTACTAAGAATTATTCAATATTGGAGTTTTGAGAGACCTTCAAGGTTCCTATTTCCCTTGTAAGGTAATTTATGATTTTTAATAATATGTTTGTTTTTATTCAAGTCATGTTTTGTGGCTAGAAACCCTAGCAGGTTTTAGGGCTTGTGATAATCTTTTCTGATGCATGTCTGAATAAAATCAACTCAAAAGCATGATTTAATTCCTTTAGCTTAATTAATCGAATCTAGATTTAAAGAATGATCGAGAGATGAATTTGAGTCTAGGTTTGTAGTTATCAATTGAAGGACCGAGATGTGAAAATTGGTAATAGGAAAAAGGGATTAAATACAATTATTTTCTGTCCAAAAAAGAAGTTAATTTGCAGGATTTAATTAGACAATTATTGAGATTAACTAATTTGTGTTCTTGAGACCGAGAGGAGATATTCATAATTTAGTAATCTAGGGTTTAATTGTCTGACCAAGGAATTTAATCTATCAAAATCTAATTTAACCCATTGCTGAGTTGATGAATTTTCATGTTGAAGATTGGATTATCTGCCCTAGGATTTGTATCTTTAGTTATTGTTTTCAACAACCTTTAAATTATTGCATTGTTATCTTTCAATTCCAAAACCAAATCCCAGTTTTAAAGTTCCCCAAACTTCTATGTTCTAAAAACTATAGCTAGTACTCGAGATATTTCGTTGCAGAGTCCATGTGAGATCGACCACCTTAGGGTGTAAAAATTTATTTGCTCGCTGCTTTCTGCGGTTATCTGATGGATTTATATACTGAAAGCATTATGATTGGTATATTATGTACAAGGTTTATTGGTTAATATATTGGGAATCATAATTGTTGTATGTTCATCTCCTGTCTGAATTAACAAACATGTGTCGCAAACACAATTATCCTCTTATCTCGTCGATAGGGAGATCATACGGTGTGTAGGAGATCACGGAAGATCGTATGGATCGTTTGACCTAGCGAGATATAAATAGTCATCACAGCTGAGACAGTTCCAGGATAAACTGTCGGTGTAGGCTGCAGCATATGCGGATAAGCATCTTATCTTGGATGTCTTGGTATGCTGGTGTGGGGCACACATTGATGAGGACCTAAGTCAAGATCGATTCTTTTATCTGACATTAAAAGAATCTAGATCTTTATGACTCGATGGAATCTTAAACCTATATGAGGATACAGAAGTATACATATATTGTATATCACTTTGAGTTGTAGAAAGGGTTCTAGTTGAACCTGTTCTTCTGCAGTCTTGGGTGATATCAATCTATGTATGACTGTCTGGTATCTGAACTAGGTAACCACATCCAGTATAGGATGGTGACATTCCCTGAACAGCTCAAAAGGTTCGTTATGCTAAAGTCCTGCAGGCTGATTAAGTTCAAGCATAAGTGAAAGGTTTGAGTGGATTGATTCAGGAATTAAAGATGTTAATTAATTAAATAGCTTGTCAGAGCTTAAATTAATTAACGAATGTCTGTAACCTTAAATGTGGGGATAAACCGAGTCCAATGCAACCCGTTCCTCAAACGTGGTAGCAAATAGGTAGGACAGTATTGATTCTCTGGTGGCATGAATCAATATTAATTAATTAATTATATTCTGGGTTGAATATGGGAATTAATTAATTGATAGACCTTATTTGCTATTTGCATTCTGGTCCCTGGTCTGGCCCATGATAACTCAAGCCCAATAGAAGCCTAGAATTTCCTATAAATAGGCCTCAGTACCTCAGAACTCAATACACCTACAACTCATAAGATCACAAGTTGCACGCAGCAAACCAGAGCATTGGGAGCTGTGGTGATCGATTGAGTTTGAGATACGAGGAGGAAATTCTGCTTCTCAACCGGGCAAAGGATCTGATAGATAATCTTCACCAGATTTTCAGATCGAGTTGGGATACAGATCAGAAGATCAGATCAGGAGGATTCTTCTTCTTCTCTCTCCTCTTATTTTCGAAAATTATTATTATTTTCTTTAAGATTAATTTCCTCAATCTGTTAGGAAATTAAATCTTGGTGCGTGGGAAAGATCAAAGGGCATCTCCGCGCACGCGTTCTTCATCGTTCTTCAATCCAGGTATTCCGCATAACCTTCTTATGCATAATAATATAGGAGCATGCTAGGATTGTTCATAGGCATAGCAATTTATTTTGATATTCCAATTAACGATCCTTGGCAAACGGACTTCGTGATTCAGTTCATGAATCCCTTCAATTGGTATCAGAGCCAGGTTTAATTAATTGGCTCTATCGGAAAAATAATATTGCCTATGAACATGCATGATTATTATTATTGATTGCATGAAATGGATGGTTTATGGATTGATTGTATGTTTTTCGTCCTCGTGGTTCCTCGGGTTAATCCGCCCATTTATATGGATTCGTTTTTCACCCACGAGATAAATCCGTGGTTAGATTAGAATTTTTAGATTGTAATTAGAATTATCCTATGTAATTTTATTTTCAAAAAAAAATTAAATCTGTAAAACGAAGAACGAAGAACACGAAGAACACGAAGAACGAAGAACACGAAGAACGAAGGACCGCGCGACAACACGCGACAGGGCCGGCATGGCTGGGGCCATGCACGGCCATTGACGGCGGCGCACGGCAGACCGGCGGGTGGTGGGCGGCGGCACTGAAACCCTAGGGTTTCGCGCGCGCCGCATGCGCATGAACGCGCATAGGCCGCACGGCCATGGCCAGCGCAGGGCAAGGCGCGCGGGGCTCCAGGCCGGGCCGGCGACGCGAGGGGCGAAAGGCAGGGCGGCGGGGCGCGGCGGCGTGCAAGACAGGCGCGCGGGGGCGCGCACGACGCGGCTGAACCCTAGGGTTCGCGCGCGCGCGCGCAGCAGCCCTGCGCGGTGCTGTGCACGGCCAGCGGCCGTCCTCCCTCCCTCGGTCGGCGTCGGCAGGCGGGGCAGGTATCGGCGGTGGCTCGGGGACCGGCGACGCGGGCTGGACGGCGACGGGGGCTGGGCGTGCGGCCGGAATGCGGAAAAACCCTAGGGTTTTTCGCGTGTTTCGCACGAACCTCTGATTCCGATCTTGCGCGATTCCGGTGAGTCACGGAGGCCGGTGAAGGAGAAGAAGAGTGAACGGCGGTTCGGGCAACGGTCGGGGCAAGCCGGGGCGGCGGCATGCAAAACGGGCAACGGTCGGAGGAGGCGGTATCGCGGACTTCATCCATGCACCTACGTGCATGGCTGTTGTGCATGCCGGGAGCCCTCACGACGAAGGCGGGTCGCCGGCGATGGTGCTTCGCCGGTGGTGGCTCGTCGGGCCGAGTTCTCGCGGGCTATTGGGTTTGCAATGTGTGCCTAGGCCCGCGATCTTGTTAACTGGCCCAGTTGTCCAATTTTCTGATGGATCAAATCTTGGAGGCCCAAGTTCAGAAAATAAATCCAGATCTCAATTCAAGTAGTGGGAGCCCAGTCGAAGATCTGTAAAAATAAATTCCAACTTGTAATAGTTAGATTTATTTTGTTTGTATCATGGGGCCACGAGGACAATTTTTATTTGTTTTATTATCTGTCTTCGCATGATATACGTGTTTAAAATAATTGCGCAGCATATCAGCATGTTGTAGATAATAGAGAGCACGTTTACTGCTTTTATTTACGGCTTTAAAGCATGCTATGTGATTTATTTTATGTAATTAATTATGACTATAAATTCGGGGTTCATGCTTTGCATGATAGAATTTTAGCAATGTTATAATTATGGCTACATAAAATAATCTGTGCAATTGAACCTTATGAACTGAAAATTACTAAGCTCATAATTTAGTAAGACCTCCACAAAGCGATCCTTTATTGGAAGTGAATAATTTATTAGGTAAACGTCTACATGTGTAGCTTACTTAATTCATTGTTCATAAGTTCTAATAGATAGGATTTCTTAAAACAAACATTTATTTCATGTGAGAAGTGGGAGTTCATGCGTAAACGTCTACATGTGTAGCTTGCGTATTGAATTTTCATAAGTTCTCTAGGGATTGAATTAAATGAGACAACCTTATTATAAGGGATCAGGTGTGTCCTTATATGGGAGGGTTGGCTTTGGTGGTAAGCTAGCTTAGATATTGTCCAGAGTATAACTCATATGTGAAGTCCCTGCTCAGTAGGATAATATGGTCTTAAGTTAGTCTCCAATTATTAATTCCATTTGCCTAAGGAACCCGGGCATGGATTGGAATTAAAGGACTGGAATTGAAAGATGCAGCCTGGTTAGGTGTTTTGTTGTAAACGTCCACATGTGTGGCTTGCTATAGTAACACTTAGGCAAATTGGAGGAAACATTAATATTGCTTTATCATAAGGTTTCAATATTTAATTGTTTCAATGTTCTGCGACTATGTTTTAATTGGTGTTTTAATTTATTGTTTTCAGATATGTCTATTCATCGTATCATTTATCTCTTGACATCAAATCCTTTAACCGGTCCGAATTTTCCTGAGTGGAAGTTTTGCTTCATGGAAATACTCCACATTGCAAATCATTCTCGTATACTCTATATGGATCCTTTATCTCCCAAGTATTGGAATTGCACTGGTTATGAGCGACTGTTCTATGAAAGATGGAAGATCTCTGATGAGTTTGCCCGCATTCTCATTAAGAAAACTCTATCCAGAGAACTAAGGCTCAAATACGATCAGTACCAATCTTTTGTTGAGATATGGAGGGATCTAATAAGGGTATATGGGAAGGTGAGACGAACTGTCAGTTACAGTCTTGTGGAAGACCTGGTCTGCAAGAAGATGACTGATGGGAGTTCGTTGTCTCTGCATCTTGACAGCATGATGGAAATCATGAGAAGGTACAGAAAGAGAGGTGGACGAATTACTAGTCGGGCTAAAGTCAATATCGTCCTGCACTCTCTCTCTGATTCTTATGATGATTTCATCAAGTCCCTTGGTGCCAGGTGCAAGTACACTCTTCCAGAGTTACTCTTGGCACTAGAACGATGGGAATCTGACCAGAAAGCTTCAGAATTTGCTTAATTCATGAAGGTCTTTGATAAGACTATGATTGAGGCAAAGGAATTGCTTAAGCGGTTAGAAGAGACTGATCAGGCAGAGACTATCACGAGGCCATGCAAACGCAAGCGAAGTGAAGTAGATTGTCTAGTGCCTAGCACGGGTAGACAAGGTACGTCATGTGCATTTATAATGGAAACATGTTTAGCATCAGTTTCTACCCATTCTTGGGTAGTGGATACTGGAGCTACTGACCATGTTTGTTATACTTTGCAGGGGTTCAGGCCGACAAGGCAGCTGAAGCATGACGAGATTACCATCTCAATGGGCAGCGGAGAACGAGTCTCAGCAGTAGCCATTGGAGATTTTACTTTATGCTTTGAAAACAATGTTCTGATTTTGAGAGATGTTTTATATGTGCCGGTTTTTCGGCGGAACTTAGTTTCAGTTTCCAAGTTATTTTGTGATGGATATTCAGTTATTTTTGAT
>JAPKLW010000179.1:156065-185873 GCA_026898455.1 Plectranthus barbatus
ATTGTTCATAGGCATAGCAATTTATTTTGATATTCCAATTAACGATCATTGGCAAACGGACTTCGTGATTCAGTTCACGAATCCCTTCATTAACAAACACCAAGATCACAAATACCCTAAAAATCAACTAACATCAACAAAGATTCCAAGCCTACGACACACGGACTGATCTAGAAATTGAAATACACCTACGACACCAGTCGGTCGATCTAAGAATTAAAAGTGCAAAGGATCAAGTCTCTTTACCTGAGCAGGGCCCTAGGAGAAGGTAACCCGACTTACCTATGCGCTCTGGAGCGCAGGCGACGAGGAGTTGCAACCACGACGGGGATGCCCGACGAACCTCCCTTTAACCGTGGCTCTGATACCACTTTTGGGTATCAACGAAGGGGGTTTTCGGCATTCATCCTCGCCCTCGCCGTGGTTGAGTCCCGTAAAGGGGTTGCTCCTACTACCTTACTGCAACACTTGTTCTCTTTTGATCACTCCAAGTTTAGTATGGAACCTGCACAATTGAACAACACCAAGGAAAAACAAAGATAGAGGTTAGAGTAAGAGATGCTTACCTGCTGCGCTGTAATGGTTGCTCAGCAACAATTGAAAAATTGGCAGCAATGTTGTGCAGCCGCAACAAAAGGAGGGCACGTCGGAGTAGCGGAGTTCTCGGATCAGATTATCAACACCAATAACTCGTTCAACATCATCGAAGAGCGCCTATCACAGAGACCACGGTGGAGAAGAGAAGTACTCATCGGCAGATATAACAATGTACCACCAGGAGCGAGTAACACGGTCCTCACCCAAACCCACCACCACACAGAAGGCACGAAGAAGAAGGTAGCACGAAGGAGCAGCGGCACTGCAAGACAAATGGGAAGAGAGGTTTATTTCACCCAGCACGCCCATCGATAAAATTTTGGGCAAATAAGAAGACTTCGACGGCAGTGGAAAAGGGAAAAATACGATTTGGTAATTGAACTAATAGGAAAGTTGGTTAAGTAATGAAATGGATTGGGTAGGTTAAATGGGTATTGGACTGGACAAAAATGGGCCTATAGTTTTCAACATTATCTATATGTATATAGGAACATGGAAAATCATAAGTTGTGATGCTGCTGCTTACTTACATGTTACAACATTCTTAATATACGGTAGGTTGCTGATGCCATAGATAGGCATGGGAATTTGTAAAAAGGAATGACAGAAGAAACATCTAAAGCGGATAGCAAGCCAGTAAAATGGGTGTAATTGATTTTAGGCCCAGCCCAATAAAAGATCCTTCCAATTATAAAGATTGATAGTGGTGTGTGGATGATAAGTATTCAACAATACATTTTTCATTCATATCCTATTCCTATTACAAGCGCCCTCCAATAATATTTATAGTTTACTCTCTCTTAAATGTATCATTTCATATATAATTATAACTTTAATCGAAAAACAGAAGAAAATATCAATTGCATTAAGCATCGCATTTTGTTATTTATTGCCCCTTTGGCCAACTCACGAGCCACCCATGTAAGATGTTTCCACGCTTATAAATGCAATATTAAATATAGTCATCTACAATTTTGTGGTCAACAAATAATATATAGAATTCCATATAAGTTGCAATAATAGATGAACAAGGTCGCCCAACCTTTTTTCCAATTGCACACACAGGTGGCACTTATATTGGATGTCAATTTTTTATTAAATGTAATTTAAATAGATATTTTTAAAATAACTATTAAAATAATATATCGAAGTCTATTAAATAAAAATTCTTTATAACAAATAATTATTTTATTATATTGTATTTCGGTTTTGTCAATTTATTTTTTATTTGTATTAATAGAGCGTAATATTGTTATTGTTTCAATATATTTGTCAATTGATATTTTATTTTGTATTGATTATAGTATTTTTATTTTTTTTTTGTCAAAAAAGTTAGAGTTCTTAATTTATTAAAATTTATTTATTGTAATCACAAATTCAATTATTATTTGAATTTCTTATTATATGCTTGAAGAGATAAATAAACAAATATTTTAAATAAAAATTTTGTTAAGTTGGGTATGTGATGGTAAAGGTAAATAATATTAAATTATATGTTGTATAATAGATGATAGAAAAAATAAATATTTTGTTAGATTATTGAGTGATTAATAAGAGATGGGATATCTTAAAAATGGAAGGAATGAATAATATGAAAGGGGAGAGAGAAAAAAAAAAATACTCTCTCCGTTCCATTTGAATTGACACATTTGTCTAATTAAGCGTTCTAATCGAATTGGTCCATTTTTTAAAAATAATAACTTTTTTATATTTAATAATAAAATATTAATTTTATTTATAACCATATTTTTTAATTCTTGTTAAAAAAAATCATTTTAGTCGAGATGGAAGGAGTATCAAATTTAAATAAATAATGTATTGAATTTGGCGTGGTAGGCCATAATGTTTTCGGTGCCAGCTCTCTCTAGATAACATCAACATCATCTCATTATTTTGTGGATAACATCTACTTCTTGGAGTTAGTCTATACTATTTATTTCAAATTTAATTCTCTCTTTTCTTTCCAATGTTTGGATATTATTTGTTTCATCGATCACTTCACTTCAACTCAATATATTAATTCTATATACCGACTGGGATATTAAATTCCATTTTCCTTAATTTAATAACTTTCCCCCTATGAAGTATTTCGTTTGGTCGATTTATTATGGTTGAACTTTTTGAAACATTGAAAATCCGCTTAACAAATAAATAAATAATATTATTGCATATCTGAAGATGTTGACATCTTATCTAAAAATGACAAGTTTGGAGAATTATCTTTTCTTCCCTTTTTCTCTACTAAAATCTATATATATATTAAAACAATACCGGATACCAAATATGGTAAAATTTAGTTGCATTTAATGGTCATTAATGAACTATTTTGTCAATTAAATATTGAGTTAATAATTCTATATATATAGATATTATATTACTCCCTCCGTCCCGAGTTATTAGTCCCATATTCCTTTTTCGTCCGTCCCAACTTATTAGTCTCATTTCCTAAAATGGGAAAAAATCTCCTCACACCAATAAAATATTAATTCCACTACACTCACAAACATTGGTAACTGTGCCAAAAACAAATGAGACTAATAACTCGGGACGGAGGGAGTATATGATTTGGTTGTTTAATTGGTCCATATAAGGTAAATATTGCAATAGATAAAGAATAATCTATTTCATATTTTATAAAAAAAAATCTATAATATCTATTGAAAAGATATTAAATTAATAATAATAATTAATTCAAAACATAGAAAATAAAATAATATAATTTTATGATAATGCATTCATTGGAGCATAAATAAATTGGGTTTTTTTCTTAAATTATATTTCTCTAATCATTGTTCTTCGATAAAAAATAATCAAGTTATTTATAAATTCACGTAAAATATATTTTTCATAATCATTATAAACTAACAATAAAATCATGAAATCTTATGAATTCAATATTTTTATGGAAACCTATATAGTTTTATATATAAATCCAATCCGGTTTTTAATGATAGATATTAAATAGGAAAAATCATATATATTGGCATTATTATTTATTAGTGTATTAATTCTTACTATATTTTTTTAGCTAATAAATTTAAATTGCCAACTCAAAATATCAATTAAGAGATTACAATTGATTTGGTTAAAATTTTCCAATTTCACATATATTGTATACATGATTTCATTAATTATGGAAATGATTTAATCATGATTTTACATTAGGTAATCAAATTAAACACAATCCTTAAATTATGAAAGAATATGATCAAACTTTAAACCTTCTATAGTTGCATTGATTCACACTATAAATATGAGTCCCCTATTTACAATTTCATTACTCTTTATTTTCTCTCAAATAAAAAATCGAATTATGCTTATTTGTTTAGTTTAGTTTCTTTTCTTTTATGTTGTTATTATTGTAAATTATATTATTTTGCTTTAAATTGAGATTCAAACAATGAATCGAGTATTTTGTAATGAGGAAGATAAAATAAAGGGATGCGTATCTGCGTGAAGTTTCACATTTCAATGCGAGATCGACACACAAATTGTAATTTGCATTTTATGATTCATCATATTTAGATTTTGTTTATCTTATTATGGAGAAGAACTTTTGTTATGTAAAATCTCTACATTTTAGCACTTTTTTCTTTTGATTTTTGAGTTTTATGTTACTTTGTTATCCATATGATTAGTTTTGCTAATGTGCCAATGACATTGGTGGTGAGGTCAATTTTAATTATTATTATCATGTATTGCCACATTAGACTAAGTTTATAATTCTTGTACAAAAAATAAAAATTTTAAAGAGCCGTATAAAGAGTTTTTTTTTTAATAATACAATCAAATTCTTAAATTTTTTATGGAGCTTTATATGACTAGGTAATGCTTAGCAAATATAGATTATAATATGCTTAAAATTAATTTTTATTTTGTAAAAATATTGATTTGATTGATAATTTGAGGTAAAATTGAGAAATTAGCATAATATAGTATTAAATAAAATAATAACTAAAAATGTTAAATGAAATCAGAAAGTAGTAACAAATATAATAATAATTGATCATGTAAGATCAATAAGTATACTGACTTGATTTCTTAAATTAATTAATCAGAAAAAACTAATAAAAATGTAAAAAAATTTATTAAATTGAATATTAATTTATTTTCTCAGATAATTAGCGCCTGACTATATATAGTTTCCACTTAGTATAAAAGTTAATAAAATTACCAATTTAAAAAAATAATTACCAAAAAATTATTAAAATATATGTATTTATACCAACTATTATCAACTCAATAAAGCAGGTTGAGTGCATGATTTTTATTAAATAAGGAAATGATTTTTGCATAAATATCAACTTATAAATATCATTTATATAATTTAGGAAATAAATCATTCAAAAATTTAGAAAATGAATTAGAAAAATTACCATTATTTATTATTAACTAAAATATTAAATATTATAAAAGAAAGTGTTCACAAACATAAATATAGAGAATAATAATATATGAGAGTACATTCATTGGACCATATTATTTAAACAAAACACATATTTAATATACAATTTAATAATATGAAAGTTTGTAATATATTTAAAAAAATCACAATAATTAATAATATATTTGATACCTTATTATACATAGGGGCGGAGGCAATATGGATAATGAATGGCTGCCCTGTGAGCTCAAAATCCCTTTAGTTTTTTTAAAAGAAGGCACAACCTCAAGAGATATGGTTGAACTCTCAGGATCATTTGAGTATGTATCCATCCCTGTTTATACATGCTATATAAATGATAGATTATTTTATATTGTATGTAATCATAAAAATTTATAATTGATATATTTTAAAATTAATATTATTTTGGTTTAGATAAATATTATTTCAATATAATCAATTAAAATCCCCACGCATCGCGTGGGTGCAATACTAGTAATAATAATAACAGTCTCTTATTCGGGGTGTAATGGTGAAAACACTTTACCTATGATCAATAAATTATGAGTTCGAGCTTTCATAGAAACATGTGAGATGTGCGTTTAAATTAATGTTAAAAGTTTTAAATAATAATATTAATAATAATAATAATAACAAGTTACTTGTTCGAGGTGCAGTGGTAAAAACAGTCTACCTATGACCAAAAGGTCATGAGTTCAAGCTTCCATAGGAACATGTATAGTGTGTGCTTAAATAATGTAATAAAATTAAAAAAAAATTATTATTAGTATTATTGGGGCCAGAGCTAAGCGGACCTCCTCGGTCCCATTAAGAAAGTCAAAGACCCAAGCCCAAACTTCCGAACTAGCTCAAGGTATACACCTCGAAGAAACACGCAACTCAAAGGAGATGCGTAGTGGTCATTTGAGATCAGTCAAGGAGAAGCAGCACCTCAAACTGACTTCAAGCACGAGTAAGGCCCAACAGCTTGGAGGAGCAGGTCGTGAGGGGCAGGTCCTCAGGGAAAATCATTTAAAGAGGCCTCCTCAAGGAGGTCGTAGAGTGCACCTCCTTACAGAAGGTAGTCCAAAGGTGGTATCTAGAGGAGGTCGTCAAGGTCTATAAGGTCTGTTGCAAGAAACGCGCCAACAGTTCCAGCAACACCTATATTCGCGAATCCAGCTCCAACCACCACAAAAAACACGTAGAAGGCGAGGGTTTCTAACATTTTAAACATGTATTAGGGGCCCCTATAGTCTATAAATAGGGGAACCCACTTCGCATATGATTCTATTGACTCTTGTACTAAAAAAAACTCATTTTTGCTTAGTTGAAACTCCATTCCAACTACTGTAGCAGCTGTTCGACCTGCTCCAGCTTGTTGTGCACCTGCTTTTTTTTTTCTATAAATGGTTATTTATTATTTTTCTTTGCATTTTTCATTCACTTACAACTCACTTGCAATATTTTTTCCCATTATTTGAATTACTTCCGGTTGTTGTCTCGTTGGTTCCTTATACCCCTACAAAATCGAACCTCAACATGTTGGTGCGCACCATGGGGTCCTTTGAACTATAATCCCTTGTATTGCAGCAAAATGGTTAGAAAGATTTTCTCCCAATGAGAAAACCAAAGATTCAAATCCTCATAATGTCATTCCCCCACCGAATTTGACCAAGAACAAAGGTTCAACCATGCTGCCTCCACTTCTAGCATCCCTTTCAACCCCCACGGTTGTATCCATGATGGACCAAATCAAAGAAAATCGATGCATCCAATAAGAAGTTGGAAATCTTGCTAAAAGTGACCCGCGGTTTGTAGGAAGAGAATAAGCGGTTGTAACACCAACAACTACCACCTCCTTCTTATGCACGTCCGATTGTCCAACAACCCGAGAGCTCAGGATCGAGGCTGACAGCTCATCCTCAAAATCGAGCGGATAACTTCGATAAAAGCTTGGAGGACACCTCACACACACGTACGGAGCATGAACTCGACCTCTAGTTCCTGGGAAAGAGACATGCAATAAATGCAGATCCACAATGGGTGGTAATAGAGATGATCTCAAGAGCTTTTCGTGCTATAGAGATTAAGATCGCTAGAAAGATGAAGCATTATGACTCCAATTGGCTTGCCCGGGTATGCCTGCTGCAGAGAAGATGCTTATTACTGCATATGCTGCAGCCTACACCGACAATTTATCCTGGAACTGTCTCAACTGTGATAATCATTTGTATCTCGCTAGGTCAAATGATCCATACGATCTTCTGTGATCTACTACACACCGTATGATCTCCCTATCAACGAGATAAGAGGATAAGAGTGTTTGTGACACATGTTTTTTAATTTAGACAGGAGATGAACATACAAGATTCCTCTATACAGGATTCACAGATTTGATGCGGTCCCACTTGAAAAGATTCCAAGATCCCATCGCATGCTAATCTTTTAATCCACTTTAGATTGATGTGGCCTAGTCTCAAGTGCTAGAGATATGTTTGATCTTCCATCGGAAGAAAACTTTCTCTTTAAATAATAATTATTATTGGATGAGTTTGCAACATTCACAGAAGATTGATGCATACAATCAATTATATAGAGAGAGTCAATCAGTTTGCCATGACAGATAACACCGTTATTCCCAATGATAGAAACTCCACTATAAAAAATAACTGAAAATCCATCACTAAATAACTTGGAAACTGAAATTAAGTTCCGCCAAAAAATTGGCACATATAAAACATCTCTCAAAATCAAAACATTGTTTTCAAATCATAAAGTAAAATCTCCAATGGCTACTGCTGAGACTCGCTCTTCGTTGCCCATTGAGATGGTAATCTCGTCATGCATCAGCTGCCTTGTCAGCCTGAACCCCTGCAAAGTATAACAAGCATGATCACTAGCTCCGGTATCCACTACCCAAGAATAGGTAGAAACTGATGCTAAACATGTTTCCGTTATAAATGCACATGACGTACCTTGTCTACTCGTGCTAGGCACTAGACAATCTACTTCACTTCGCTCGCGTTTGCATGCCTGGTGATGACTTCTGCCACATCTACTTCATCTAACCGTTTAAGCATTTATTTTGCTTCAGCAACTGCCTTGTCAAGAGCTGGCAAAGTTGGAGCAAACTCAAATGCCATCATGTCAGATTCCTCTCGCAACAGGGCCCCGAGTAACTCATGAAGAGGAAACTCACGCCTGGCACCAAGAGATTTGATGAAATCATCATAAGAATAAGATAGAGAGTGCAAGACAATGTTTATTTCTGCCCGCTTATGAATTCGTCCACCTATTTTTCTGTACTTTCTCATGATTCTCATCATACTGATGATGTGCATAGCCAACTAACTCCCCTCAGTCATTTTCTTGCAAACCAGGTGCTTCACAAGATCATAACTGATAGTTCATCTCACCTTCCCATATACTTTCACAAGGTCCCTCCATATCTCAATGGCAGTTTGGTATTTTCTGTACTTGAGCCTTAATTCTCTAGACAAATTGTTCGAGATGAAAAAGTATGCAAAATCATCAGAAGCTTTCTATCTGTCATAGAACTCTCGCTCATAACCAGAACATTTCCAATACTGAGGAGACAGTGGGTCCATGTAAAGTACATAGGCATGTTTTGCAGTACAGAGTATTTCCATGAAGCAATTCTTCCACTCAGGAAAATTCAGACCAGTTAAACGGTTTGATGTTAAAAGGTTAACAATATGAGCAGTAGACATGTCTGAAAATAATAAATTCAAGCAGAAATTAAAACATAGTCGCAAACAATTGAAACAATTAAATATTGAAACCTTATGATAAAACAATATTAATGTTTCCTCCAATTTGCCTAAGTATTCCTATTGTAAGCCACACATGTGGACGTTTACAACAAAACACTTAACCAGACTGCGTCTATCAATTCCAGTCCTTTAATTCCAATCCATGCCAGGGTTCCTTAGACAAATGGAATTAATTATTGGAGACTAACTTAAGACCATATTATCCTACTGAGCAGGGACATCACAAATGAGTTATAATTTGGACAATATCTAAGCTAGCATACCACAAAAGCTCACCCTCCCATATAAGGATCTACTAGAACCACACTTGATCTCTTATAATAAGGCTGTCTCATTTAATTCAATCCCTAGAGAACTTATAAAAACTTCATACGCAAGCTACACATGTAGACATTTACGCATGAGCTCCCACTTCTCACATGAACTAAATGTTTGTTTTAAGAAATCCCATCTATTAGAACTTATGAATAATAAATTAAGTAAGCTACACATATAAACGTTTACCTAATAAATTACCCACTTCCAATAAAGGATCGTTTTGTGGAGGTCTTATTAATAATAAGCTTAGTAATTTTTTTATCTCATAAGGTTTAATTACACATATTATTTTATGTTGCCATAATTATAATATTGCTAAAACTCTATCATGCCATGCATGAACCCTAAATTTATAGTTATAATTAATTACATACAATAAATCACATAAGAATACTTTTAAAGCAGTAAATAAAGCCATAAACGTGCTCTTATTATCTACAACATGCTTGTATGATGTGCAATTAATATAAACACATATATAATGCGAAGACAAATAATAAAGCAAATAAAAAATCTCCTCGTGGCCTCATGATACGAAATTAAGAAATAATTCTATCTATTATAATTTGCAATTATTTCACAGATCTTACACTGGGCTCCCACTACTTGGACTGTGATCTGACTTTATTTACTGAAAAATGGGCCTCCAGGATTTAATCCATCAGAAAATTGGACAACTGGGCCAGTTAACCAAATTGCGGGCCCATGCACACATTGCAAGACCGATAGCCCGCAAGAACCTGACCCGACAGGCCACCACCGGCGAACCACCACCGTCGGCGACTCGCCACTGTCGTGAGCTTGCCAGAATTGCACAACAGCTATGCATGCACATCGCATGGCTGCAGCCCGCGAATCTGCCACCCCCGGTCATCACCCGCTTTGCCTGCTGCCCCTCCGGCCTGCGCCAACCATCGCCCAAACCTCTGAAGGGTTTTGTATACTGAAAGCATTTATTACAATGAGTATACAACGGTTTATTTCTCCTATATGTTAACAATCTTACATGTATGAACAATGGTATCCTCTTGTCTCACCGATAGGGACGATCATACGGAGTGTTGTAGATCGCAGAAGACAGTATGATCACTTGACCTAGTGAGACATAAACCTGATCACAGTTGAGACAACGTATGAGGATACGTCTGTCCGGATGGCTGCGGCATTGTCGGAATAAGTAGTCTGTCTTGATTACTTGACATGCTGGTACGCAGAGGTGGCGTATTGATGGACCAGTGAGATGTATTCGTCTGTCTGACATCAGCGAATACAAGATCTCGTTATATTGATTAAGTCCAAACCCTAACAAAGGTTCAGGGGTTTGCACGGGTTGACTGTTGCTTTGACTTGCCATGGTGGAGAGCCTAAGTAACGTGCTCGTATATCCGCATCTTGGGTAACAACAGTTCGTGTAGTACCGCCTGAGACTGGGTTTAGGCAACCATATCCGAGTAATAGGATGGGGACATTCCCTGAGGAGCTCAATAACATTCATCGTGTCAAAGTCCTGCAGGCTGATTAAGTTCAGGCACGAGTGATAAGGTTTGAGTGGTACTACTCAGGAATTATAAGATATTAATTAATTGTAGTTAGAGCTTGTCAGAGGCTCCAATTAATTAATGGATGTCCGGTAACCTTAAATATGGGGATTCTCAATTAATGCATCCCGTTCTCATAACGTGGTAATAAAGGGGTAGGTCTGTATTAATTCTGTGGTGAAAAAGAATTAATATTAATTAATTAATTATGTCATGGGTTGTGGACATGAGAATTAATTAATTATAGGCCCACTTTATTATTTGCATTAGGTCCCAGGACTGGCCCAATTAAATATGCTGAATTGAGCCCAAAATGGCCCATTAGGGTTTCCAACCCTAGGTCTATAAATAGACAGCTCTCTCTCATAAGTTGTAACACAGTTGAAACATACTAAACCTAGAGAGAGAGGGAGGCGCCAATTTTGGGAGAAGAGGGAGGAGAATTTCGATTCTGGTCCTGCTCAGAATATAGATCTACGGAGTCCTCACCAGCAGTAGATCTGAAGAGCATTGGGACACAACCCTGAAGATCTAATCTGGAGAACAGATTTTTCTTTACTTCTCCTTTTGTTTTTCGAATTTATTCTTAGAAATTTAGATCTCTAATTTCTACTTCCGCAGATTAATTCGAATCGCGTGGTTGAATTGAGATTTGTAATTCAAACGCGAAAGATCGGTTCAGACTCGACGGAGTTACGGTAAACCCTAAATCCACAAATCTTTGTATTAAATTCATAGGAGCATGCTAGGGTTTTGAGAATTTTAATTATGTGCAATAACCATAAATCGATCCGGTTCAGTTTGGTTTTGGTGATTCGGTTCACGGAAAAACCCTATAATTGGTATCAGAGCGAGGTTTCTGATTTATGGCTCTGTTGTTCATAATTAAATTCGATGTATGAATTTATTGTTTTGTGGATGTTTGGTTTTTGTTCCTCGTGGCAACCCGTTGATTCAGCCCGCGGTGGTTTATCCGTGTAGGGCTGAATTGTTTTTGTAAAATCACGAGAAAATCCGTGATTAGTTTAGATTTGAAAAATTGTAATAGAATAGATTTCTGTAATTTTTCAAAAAAATTTGTAATTGGACGGGTCGAGGACGAAGAACGAAGACGGAGCCGACGAAGGGCGGTGCACGGCGGCAGCAGGAGGCCGCGTGCGCGTGCACGGCGGACGACGGCGGCAGCCGGGGCATGAGGCGCACGCGGGCAACAGCCACGACAGGCGGCCTGCGCGCGCAAGGCTGGACGGGGCGCGCGGTGCGCGCTCGCGCGCAGGGCGGCGGCGGTCGGCGGCGGCTGCGGCTGTCGTCGGCTGCTGCTGTCCCGTCACGGTGGCTCGTGTTTTTGTGATTTGTGCAATCCTGTGTAAACCCTAGGGTTTGCATTAGGGTTAGGGCAAATCATCAGATCACAAAGGCCTAAATCCAAAAGATTTGGTGTATCCAGATTTGAAGGCCCTTGAAGATTTGGAAGATTTGAAAAGATTTGGATTTATCCAAATTAATTCAAAATTCAAATTAGTAATAGATAGATATTATTTTCTATTTTTAGGGCCACGAGGAATTTTTGTTTGCCTTAATTGTCCTCGTATGATATGTGATTTATTTATGTGCGCAATTTAAGCATGTGTAGATAATAGGAAAAGCATGTTTTACTGCTTTTATTATTTACAGTTTTCCAAGCATGCTTATGTGATTAATTTCTTTTGTTGGATTATATTTTCGGAATTTTTGGGCTTGTTTAATTACATGCAAAAATTTGGAAAATATAATAACAAGGAAATTATGTGTGCGCATAAAGAAACCTTTTAAAAGAAAAATACTAAGCAGATTTTTTTAATTAAAATCAATAGACCTCCACAAAGCGGTCCTAGGTTGTAAATGTATCTCTCGTTCTAGTAAACGTCTACGAGTGTAGCTTGCTAGTTCCTAGAGGTGCATGGGTACGGTTGTTGGGATTTCTAGACAAACAATTTAAATCATGTGAATAGTGGGAGGGCTTTGCGTAAACGTCTTGAGTGTAGCTTGCGTAGACCTCTTTCACAAGTATTCTAGGATTGATTTAAATTATAGATAACAAAAGCTTTAAGGGCTGTGCGGTATGGTTACGTGCCATGCTAAACTGTCCCTTTTGGCCGGAGTTAAATTTGTGGTTAATTGCTTAGAAGCATCTTAGAATATAATGCAAGAATTGCATCCCTGTTCTTGAGAGATGGCTTGGTCTAAGGTTTTCACTAATTATTAATTTCTAGAGTCAAAAGCTTCCTGACATGGTAGTGAAATTAAATGGATTGGGGCTTAAAACCCGCAGTTCTGGTTGAGGGTGACATCGTAAACGTCTACGAGTGTAGCTTGCGGTGGGAACTCTTGGGCAATTAGTGAAAAACATTTGTATTTGATTTATTAAAAGGTTTTCAATGCATTTGTTTTCGAAGTTCAACATGTATGTTCCTATTTAAGATTCTTTATTGTTTCAGATATGTCTATGTCTAATGTCATCAATATTCTTGCACAAAACACTCTAACGGGTCCGAACTTCCTGGAATGGAAATGCAATCTCGAATACCTCCTGATTGCAGAAGAACATATGTTCGTTCTGCAAGTACTTCGTCCCGAAGTGCCAACTGCTAAATCCAGTCAACTGGATATAGACTTTTATAACAAGTGGGAGAAATCGAACAATGTAGTCAAGTGCTACATGATGACCACTATGTCGAAAGTCTTGCAACAGCAGCATCAGCACCATAGGGATGCCTATGACATTATGCAAAGTCTGGAGGCGACCTATGGGGAAACTGATAGAGCCGTCAGGTTCAATCTCATGAGAGAAATCGTGAGTAAGAAAATGATTGATGGCACCTCAGTGAGAGAGCACGTAGTCACCATGACTCACCTCATGGATGAGCTAACTGTGCATGGTGGAGGTATCGACGCTGAGGCTAAGGTCGATATCATACTGAACTCTCTACCCAAGTCCTTTGAGGGTTTTTAGGCTGAATGTTGTCTTGAACAAGAAAGAGTATACTCTTAATGAGTTACTCAATGACTTGATGGCAGCTGAATCGGTCATGAACCCTCAGAAGGTTGCCTTGGCCACTTCTGGTAATCTCTCTGTTGTACCGAAAAGTATGAAGCGGAAGAAAGGGATTAAGAAGTGGGCCAAGAAGACACCTGTGAAGGATGGTGGGGCTGGAAAAAAGCCTAAGGTGGCGACTGAAAGGGACAGGTGCTTCAGGTGTGGTAAGAAAGGACACTGGAGGAAAGATTGTCAAGCCAACAAAGCTAGACAAGGTATGCCATTTTGCATGTATAACTGTAAGCATGATTAGAGTTAGTTGTTGCTCTTCTAGAGCTGTAAGCACTGACTTGTTGATCATGTTGTTGTACTTTGTAGGGGACCGTGCCGACAAGGCTGGTGAGTGATGGCAAGAAGATACCAAACTGGATGAAGGCAACATTTTATGACGGAGCTTCATGGAGTTTTCTTTTCCTTTTGTTTTGATTAAAGTACATTTGAGAATTTATTTGTGGGCCGTGGTTTATCGGCAGGACAAATTTCATCAACTTTTATGGATATTTGTTATTTATGATTTTATCATTTGTAATAACAATGTTATCCATCATGGTATGTTGATTTTACAATCTCTGTGTTGCTTTGATCAAATTTATCCTTAAGTATTGCATGTAATTCATCCGTAATTGATAATCCTAGGAAGAGAAAACTTACTTCTTCTGATGAGGATCTTACATATCTCTGGCACTTGAGACTGGGTCACATCAGCTTGAAGCGGATTCAAAGACTTGCAGATGACGGTACATTGGACCTAGTCCGGGCTGTACCTTATCAAGTCTGCGAATCCTGCATCGAGGGCAAGATGTCAACTAGGCCTTTCAAGGCTAGTCAGTCTCGAGCAGAGGAAGTGTTAGAATTGATCCATTCTGACTTATGTGGACCGATGTCCACATAGGCTCGTGGAGGATACGAGTACTTCGTCACTTTCATTGACGACTACTCAAGGTACGGATACGTTTACCTGCTTCGCTACAAGTCTGAATGCTTTGAGAAATTCAAAGAGTTCAAGGCTGAGGTAGAAAAGAAGGTCGGTAAAACTATCAAGTCGTTGCAATCTGACCGCGGTGGCGAATACCTCGGCAACGAGTTCCTGCAATATTTGTCATAAAATGGGATTACATACCAGTGGACTGCACCGGGTACTCCCCAGCAAAACGGTGTAGCTGAAAGAAGAAATAGGACTCTTCTAGAGATGGTAAGATCAATGATGAGTTATGCAAACTTACCAATTTCGTTTTGGGGTTACGCATTGGAAATAGCAGCTTACGTGCTTAATGTGGTGCCTTCTAAATCAGTTCCTAAGACGACTTCTGAGCACTTCCTTGGTCGCAAACCTAGTTTGTGCAAGTTTAGAGTATGGGGTTGTTCGGCACACGTACTGTCGAAGGAACCTGATAAGTTAGAAAGCAGGTCAAAAGTAATGTTGTTCAAAGGGTATCCCAGGCAAACGAAAGGTGGTTACTTTTACTATCCTGAGAGTCAACGAGTCGTTGTTAGCATCAATGCTAGATTCTTGGAGGACGAGTATGTGAGTAATCACAAGTCAAGGAGTGATGTCGTTCTTCAAGAAATTGAGAACGAGAATGCAATTCCAAGGGAAGGGAAGCGTGTAGATGTGGGTGCTCCTGTGAGAGGCACAGCACCACAGACACGTTCTTCAGTGCAAGGTGCAGGACCACAAGTCACTGCACCTACTACTGACACAGCACCGATGCCTCGTCGTAGTGGGAGAGTTATTTTCCAGCCGGAAAGGTACATGTTCGTGGGTGAGTCTTCGAACTTGAGCCCGGAAGACGGACATGAGGACTCTTACCCACTGGCTTACGAAGAGGCAGTGCAGGACAATGATGTTGCCAAATGGTGTGTCGCCGTGGATTCTGAAATTGAATCCATAACTGCTATGGATGTATACCAGAAAACTGATTTGCCGGATGGCTTTAGGGCCATAAGGTGCAAATGGGTATACAAAAGAAAGAAAGGAGCGGATGGAAAGATCACGACTTTTAAAGCCAGGCTGGTGGCAAAGGGTTATAGTCAAAAAGAGGGCATTGACTATGACGAAACCTTTTCACCCGTAGCCATGCTCAAATCCATCTGGATACTCCTTGCCATAGGTGCGCATATGGACCTCGAGATCTGGCAGATGGATGTTAAAACCGCTTTTCTAAACGGTTACCTTGAAGAAGGTAGATACATCTATATGCAGCAACCCGAGGGTTACATAAGCAAGGGCGAAGAACATCTTGTCTGGAAGCTTAGGAAGTCCTTGTATGGACTTAAGCAAGCTTCAAGGTCGTGGAACTTACGTTTCAACAATGTGTTTGCACAGTTGGAAAATGAAAGTTGTGTTTACCGACTTTGTGTCAGTGGGAGCGTGGTCTTCCTTGCACTTTACGTTGATGACATACTCCTATTTGGAAACAACGAGGGAGTGATGTCCGAAACCAAAGTCTGGTTATCCGAACAGTTCCAAATGAAGGATCTGGGAGAAGCTTGCTACATTCTTGGGATTAAAGTCTTACGAGATCGTAAGAGAAGAATGTTGAGCTTATCCCAGGCATCCTATGTGGATACTGTGATAGCCCGGTTCAGCATGCAACTCGCCAAGAAAGGCTTGCTACCTTTCAGACACGGCGTTCGTCTTTCTGGTGGGCAGTGTCCTCAGACACAGTGGGAGAAAGACGAGATGAGTCTTGTACCATACGCTTCGGTTGTGGGTAGTCTCATGTATGCGATGCTGTGTACCAGGCCAGATATTTGTTATGTCGTTGGCATGGTAGCAAGATATCAGTCTAACCCTAGACAGGCGCACTGGACTACTGTAAAGCACATCCTCAAGTATTTGAAAAGAACTAGGAATTTCTGCCTAGTTTATCAAAGTGAGGATTTGTGCCCTGTGGATTATACAGACTCGGATTTCCAAGGGGACCAGGATGAGAAGAAATCGACCTCAGGATACGTGTTTACCCTGGGAGGTGGAGCTGTATCTTGGAGGAGCTCAAAGCAGAAATGCATTGCTGACTCCACCATGGAGGCGGAATATGTCGCCGCCTCCGACGCCTCGAAAGAGGGGGTGTGGCTCCGGAACTACCTTTTAGAGTTGTGCGTGATCCTGAGTTTGCCGAGGAGCATCACAATTTATTGAGATAACTCTGGTGCAGTGGCAAACTCAAAGGAACCGCGGTCTCACAGGGCAAGCAAACACATAGAGAGAAAGTACCATATCATACGAGAAATCGTATCGAGGGGCGATGTGCTGATTAAGAAGATTGACACTGCTGACAATCTTGCTGATCCATTAACAAAGAGCTTGCCGCAGAAAGTTTACGAAAGACATATTCGTGAGCTGGGTCTGAGGTGGATGCCGACCACTGATAGTGGTTAAAGTGACAGAAGACTAGATAGACGGACTGTATACTCTGTAATAGCTTAGTTATGCTTTGAGTATAAGTGGGAGATTGATGGGTTTTGTATACTGAAAGCATTTATTACAATGAGTATACAACGGTTTATTTCTCCTATCTGTTAACAATCTTACGTGTATGAACAATGGTATCCTCTTGTCTCACCGATAGGGACGATCATACGGCGTGTTGTAGATCACAGAAGACAGTATGATCATTTGACCTAATGAGACATAAACCTGATCACAGCCGAGACAACGTATGAGGATACGTCTGTCCGGATGGCTGCGGCATTGTCGGAATAAGTAGTCTATCTTGATTACTTGACATGCTGGTACGCAGAGGTGGCGTATTGATGGACCGCAGTGAGAAGTATTCGTCTGTCTGACATCAGCGAATACAAGATCTCGTTATATTGATTGAGTACAGTTGACCCACCTCCCTTTTGAATTTCATTTCTTTGGACTTGGAAAGAATTTGTCAATATTTCCGATTCAATTTTCTTGTTCCTATATTTTATTTTCTACAGGAACAAATTGTTATTCCCTTTCTTTACAGGGAACTCTTTTTTTCAAAGAACAAGATAACAACCATTTCCGCTATCTTTCTTTGATTCCAAATCAAGATGAATTTCTATCTATCTAATTTTAATATCAGAGTAGTGGATATGGTTATAATTCAATGGGTCAGGTCCACTTACTTTTTCTTTTGTTGATTTCGAATCTTTCCAATGGGATTTGCTTGGTATAATGGAAAATAGAGATCTTTGGCGATTCAAGAGGCGGCTTATTTATGAATTTTTGATTTATTTAATTTTTAAAAGTGCAACCAAAAAATAAGTTTTATCAATGAACAAAAAAACCTATTTTAGGTTATTTAAAATTCACACATATTTATTGATAAAATTTGCATGTTTTTGCGTGAATTGATGGCGAGAGATTTATGGGCTCTATTCTATAATAAGAAATAAGAATTTACAGAAAATCCAAAAGTAAGAAAGTTGTGCAAAAAAAATCTTTTTTATAGTACAAAGCTGGGGGAAATAAGACTTCTATTCTGGAAAGAAAATATACTAAAAAGAAAGTGAGTATCAAATGTTTTTTTGTCAAAAAAAAAGACTTTGTTTGAATACGTCTGGAAGATCTGCGAATTCCTGTTGCTTATGTTAAAACTTCCAAGGCCCGCCTCATGGGATCCAAGTTGAGAGAGATAAATTGAACAAGTACGGTCGTCCTCTGCTGGGATGTACTATTAAACCTAAATTGGGGTTATCTGCTAAAAACTATGGTAGAGCGGTTTATGAATGTCTTCGCGGTGGACTTGATTTTACCAAAGATGATGAGAACGTGAAATCCCAGCCATTTATGCGTTGGAGAGACCGCTTCTTATTTTGTGCCGAAGCAATTTATAAATCACTGGCTGAAACAGGTGAAATCAAAGGGCATTACTTGAATGCTACTGCGGGTACATGCGAAGAAATGATGAAAAGAGCTATATTTGCAAGAGAATTGGGAGTTCCTATCGTAATGCATGACTACTTAACAGGAGGATTCACCGCAAATACCAGTTTGGCTCATTATTGCCGAGATAATGGGTTACTTCTTCACATTCACCGTGCAATGCATGCAGTTATTGATAGACAGAAGAATCACGGTATGCACTTTCGTGTACTAGCTAAAACGTTACGTCTGTCCGGTGGAGATCATATTCACTCCGGTACTAAGCATTTTCTTCGAACAAATATAGAACCAGAATGGATGATTTTGTGTCTATTACCGGTTCTTCCTCCTGAGTTAAGACCCATAAACCCTAACGAAGGTTCAGGGGTTTGCACGGGTTGACTGTTGCTTTGACTTGCCATGGTGGAGAGCCTAAGTAACGTGCTCGTATATCCGCATCTTGGGTAACAGCAGTTCGTGTAGTACCGCCTAAGACTCGATTTAGATAACCATATCCGAGTAATAGGATGGGGACATTCCCTGAGGAGCTCAATAACATTCATCGTGCCAAAGTCCTGCAGGCTGATTAAGTTCAGGCACGAGTGATAAGGTTTGAGTGGTACTACTCAGGAATTATAAGATATTAATTAATTGTAGTTAGAGCTTGTCAGAGGCTCCGATTAATTAATGGATGTCCGGTAACCTTAAATATGGGGATTCTCAATTAATGCAGCTCGTTCTCATAACGTGGTAATAAAGAGGTAGGTCAGTATTAATTCTGTGGTGAAAAAGAATTAATATTAAATAATTAATTGTGTCTTGGGTTGTGGACATGGGAATTAATTAATTATAGGCCCACTTTATTATTTGCATTAGGTCCCAGGACTGGCCCAATTAAATATGCTGAATTGAGCCAAAAATGGCCCATTAGGGTTTCCAACCCTAGGTCTATAAATAGACAGCTCTCTCTCATAAGTTGTAACACAGTTGAAACACACTAAACCTAGAGAGAGAAGGAGGCGCCGATTTTGGGAGAAGAGGGAGGAGAATTTCGATTCTGGTCCTGCTCAGAATACAGATCTACAGAGTCCTCACCAGTAGTAGATCTGAACAGCATTGGGACACAGCCCTGAAGATCTAATCTGGAGAACAGATTTTTCTTTTCTTCTCCTTTTGTTTTTTGAATTTATTCTTAGAAATTTAGATCTCTAATTTCTACTTCCGCAGATTAATTTGAATCGCGTGGTTGAATTGAGATTTGGAATTCAAACGCGAAAGATCGGTTCAGACTCGACGGAGCTACGGTAAACCCTAAATCCACAAATCTTTGTATTAAATTCATAGGAGCAAGCTAGGGTTTTGAGAATTTTAATTATGTGCAAAAACCATAAATCGATCCGGTTCAGTTTGGTTTTGGTGATTCGGTTCACGGAAAAACCCTACAACCTCTGGCCTCCATCTTCTCCACCACCAACATCCCTAGCTCGCTGGAAAGACGTGTGGGTGCATGGTGAAGACGCGCGCCCCAGCTGCAGCCGCAAACCCTAGTGTTTGTGCCCGCTACAGCTGCATAGTCGCCCACGACAGCCGACCACCGTTTGCTTCCATCCCCGAGCCATGCCACACCACCTTGCCACCGCCGACACCGTCTGAGGAGAGCGAACATGCCGCCGCTGAGCGCGCGCAGGGCCGCGTAGGGTTTCTGCGCGCACACATGGAACCTAGGGTTCCGCCGCATCCCGCGCAGCCCCGCGCCTAGACCGCCGCCGCCCACCATCCCGGTCATGCCTATGCCTCCCCGTGTCGCCAACCCAGAGCTGATGCACCTGCCTGGCCGGCCTGTGGCCGCGCAGCTGCTGCCCATCGCGAGTGCGCACGCCGTGCTGGAAACCCTAAGGTTTCACAGCGGCTGCGCCGCCGCATTGGTCTGCCGCCCACCGTCTCTGCCATGCACGACCCACTGTCGTGCCGTCATGCATCGTCGTGCGGCCCTTCCTTCTTCTTGTTCTTCGTGTTCTTCGTTTTATTTTACAGATTTAAATTGAAAATTGAAATATTACAGGGAAAAACATCCTAATTACAATTTTAAATTTAAATCTAACAACAGATTTATCTCGTGGGTGAAAAATGAATCCTTATAAAAGGGCGGATTAACCCGAGAACCACGAGGAACAAAAACATAATCATACAATCCACAAACCATTCATGCATTCATTCAATTATAATTATCATGCAAATCATAAGCAATATTATTTTTCCTGATAAAGCTAATTAATCAACCTGGCTCTAATACCAATTGAAGGGATTTGTGAACCAAATCACTTAATCTGTTAGCCGAGATTGTTAACAGGAATATCTAAAGTAAATTGTTATGCCTATGATTAATCCTAGCATGCTCCTATTGATTATGCATAAAGAGGGTTTTGCGGAATGCCTGGATTATAGAAACCTGAAGAAAGAGGGCGCAGAGATTTGATCCTCGACCCTTTTTCCCGCGCACCAAGATTTATTCCTAACAGATCAAGGAATTAAATCTTTGAAAATTAATAATAATTTTCGAAAACAAAGAGGGAGAGAAGAAAAAACACGATCCTCCTGATCTAATCTTCTGATCTGTATCCCAACTCTAATCCGAATATCTAGTGAAGATTCCCTTCGGATTCCTTTGCTCGGTTGAGAAGAAAAATTCCTCCTCGTTCTCAGATCTAGTCGATCATACACAGCTCCCAAATTCTGGTTTGCTGTGTTGCAACATATGATCTTGTGGTGTATGGTGTATTTTGATCTAAGAACCTGAGGCCTATTTATAAGAAATTATAGACTTCTATAGGGCTTGAGTTTTCATGAGCCAGACCAGGGACCAGAATGCAAATAGCAAATAAGGCCTATCAATTAATTAATTCTCATATTCAAACCAGAATATAATTAATTAATTAATATTGATTCATTCCACGAGAGAATCAATACTGTCCTACCTATTTGCTACCACGTTTTAAGGTACAAGTTGCATGGACTCGGTATATCCCCACATTTAAGGTTACAGAAATTCGTTAATTAATTTAAGCTCTGACAAGCCAATTAATTAATTAACATCTTATATTCATGAGTCAATCCACTCAAACCTTTTCACTTATGCTTGAACTTAATCAGCCTGCAGAACTTTAGCATAACAAACCTTTTGAGCTGCTCAGGGAATGTCACCATCCTATACTGGATGTGGTTACCTAGTTCTAGTACCAGACAGTCATACACAGACTGCTATCACCCAAGATACAGATATACAAGCTCAACTAGAGCCTTTCACTGCAACTCAAAGTGATACACAATCTGCGTATACTTTTGTACCTTCATTTAGGTTTAAGATCTCATCAAGCCATAGAGATCTAGATTCTTTTAATGTCAGATAAAAGAATCGATCTCAACTTAGGTCCTTATCAATGAGTGCCCCACACCAGCATACTAAGCCATCCAAGATAAGATGCTTATTACTGCGTATGTTGCAGTCTACACCGACAATTTATCCTGGAACTGTCTCAACTGTGATAATCATTTATATCTCGCTAGGTCAAACGATACATACGATCTTCCGTGATCTACTACACACCGTATGATCTCCCTATCAACGAGATAAGAGGATAAGAGTGTTTGCGACACATGTTTGTTAATTCAGACAGGAGATGAACATACAAAATTTATGATTCCCAGTATATTAACCAATCGACCTTGTTTATAATATGCCAATCATAATGCTTTTAGTTTATAAATCCATCATGGAGGAGGAAAAACAAAGCACATTCATCAACATGGAACCACCAAACAACCCGAATGAGGTGGATTAGTATGGCATGCCACCCATGGAGGATCCCGACACACAACTCACTCAAGGGAATGCCCTTCTCCTAGTCCAAGAGGTCAACCACATGAAAGATATCAAGAAGCAATTGATGGCTGAAAGATAAGCAGACAGAGCCGAGGCTGCAAGGAGAGAAAGAGAAAGAGAGAGAGAGAGAAAGGCGCCGCCAAGAGGACTCCGACGATGAGGATCCAAATGCCATGGCAAGGAGGTACAGATCACAACCCGACAATGAGGGATTTGTTATTGGTATCACTGCCAATAATTTTGAACTCAAAACTGGTTTGATTCAGGTGGTTCAACAGAACCAATTTGGTGGCTGAGCAGTGGAGGATCCTTACACTCATCTCCGAATGTTTGTGGAGGTGTGTGAGAACCATCAAGCAGAACAGAGTCAGCCAGGATGTGATCCGTCTGCGCTTGTTTCCCTTCTCACTTCGGGATCATGCTCGGACGTGGTTTACAGTCCTGGATTGCAGCAGCATCCGCACTTGGACCGATCTCCGAGCAGAATTCCTCACAACTTTCTTTCCACCATTTGTGATCATTTTGAAGAAGATGGAGATCCTGCAGTTCCACCGAAAGATGGATGAGTCCTTGTTCAAGACATGAAGCAGGTTCAATGAGCTATTGATGAGTTGTCCGGGCCATGGAGTTGACATCAAGGAGCAGGCCCACATCTTTTACCAAGGGATGAATGAAATAACTCAAGAGTTCGTTGACAGTACAGCCGAAGGTTCTTTGATGAGCAAGTCACCGAAAAAAGCACTCAAGCTATTCAAGAAGATGGCTTTGCATACTCAACAATGGGCCAATCTAAGGAGACCTCAAGTGAGAGCCGTGGAGAAGAAGGAAGATGACACCCTCAAGAAGGAGATCGAGAAGCTCAAGTGGGAGATGGAGAAACTGACATCTAGTGCTTGTGTTTCTGTTGCACAGGTAGATCCCGTCGCCGACGTGAACTACATGAATCAGGTGGATACAAAAATCAGTACTAGCAAGGGGGATACCAACACTACCACCAAAGAGCTTATCCCGGTTTTTCCTACGCTCAGCCTGAAGGTGCCGAACACCCTCCACCAGGATTTGATGTGAAAAATGGTAAAATTGTGGAGAAGAAGTAGAGCCTCGACGAGGTGTTGCAACAGTTCATCAAGGCTTCTGACTAACGTGTGGGCAAGATTGAACAAGAAGTGACAGGGTCAACACCAAGTTGGACAGACTTCACAAGCATGTGCAGATCATCGAGACACAAGTCAGTCAGATTGCTGCCTCACTTGGTACGCAACATCAACAAGGAAAGCTGCCAAACACCACCGAAGTCAACCCCAAGAACCTAAAGGAGTGCATTGCAATCAATCTGAGGTCCGGAATTAGATACCAGGGTCCAAAGATGCCCTAAAACGAGTTTGGGGGAGAAGAAGAGGAAATTCCCGCAAGAAAGCCCTCTGTATCAATCGACACACCCTATATTGATCGACACAGAGGACACAAAGAGGATTTCATGTCGGACAACGAAGAAGAATTGATTGATAGGAATCAGTGGGTGTGTTGACCGACACACCCCCTATCAGTTGACATGGAGGACAGGTGATACGATCCTCACCGGAAGGTTTATATCGCAACCCAGGAACTCGAACGAATGGACTCAGACTCGACGCGGAAGCAAACTGATCACTGAAGATGGAAGGATCCAACACTTTTGGATTCGAAAACCTTCAAGTACCGTAGTCCAGAATAAATTCTCCTACGACCCAAGAAGCGAATTGATCCAACAACGAAGGATATATGCAAAGACACCACCAATGGATATGACAGTCCGATTGATTAGTCAATATTGAATTTCAAGGTACTCCACAGAAATTCAAGAGCTTTCAGATAATTGGAGAATAAAACTCACGAATATTATTAAACTGAAAACTGAATTATTTGTTCCATAACAAGGCCTATATATAGGCAAACTCAAATCCTAATAAGAAATCAAATCATAATCTAATAAGGAAATCAAATCCTAATTTCATAAGGAAATCAAATCCTAATCTAATAAGGAAATCAAATTTTAATAAACTAAGGAAATAAAATATATCTAAAAGATATAATCCAAAATTACTTAAATAACTAACTACCAAATCTTGTCAAGATAAATCAAATCTTCAATAAATATTCTTGAAATATCTTGATAAATCTTTCCAATTAGATCTCCATCAACAGGTATACACAAAATCATCCCGGATGACACAGAGGCAGCCCCAACTCAACAATTCAAGTTACAAAGTTGTTCCAACACCTCTGATGCCCTTTCCCCAGCGGTTTGCCAAGCAGAAGGAGGATTCCAAGTTCTCAAGGTTCGTGGACAATGTGAAGAAGGTAAGTATCAACTTACCATTGATCGAAGCTTTGAGAGAGATCCCGGGCTACATGAAGTATCTCCGCAAGTTGATGAGCGAGAAGCACTTTGTGGAGAATTCAACTGTGAAGATCCATGAGCAGTGCAACCTAATCCTTAAGAAGAAGATTCCAATCAAGATGAGTGATCCAGGATGCTTCTCGATTCCAGTCGATATTGGGGGGATTCAATTTCAAAAGGTGTTGTGTGACACAGGTTCCAACATCAATCTCATGCCATACTATATAATCAAATGCCTCAACATTGGAGAACTGAGGCCGACTACTATCACACTACAGATGGCAAATCGATCTGTGTCTCACTCAAAAGGTAGAGGATGTTCTCATTCGTGTGGGTCATCTAATTTTCCCTGCAGATTTTGTAGTCTTGGACATGAAGGAGAATGGCAATACACCTCTCATCTTGGGACGAGAGTTCTTGGATACAGGTGCCGCACTGATTGACTGCCGCAATGGAGAAATTACACTACACGCCAATGATGAGAGGATCACATTCAAGCTCGACAAAAGCCGGTAGCATTCTAAATGCTACAAGATCACCTCCATTGAAGATTTTTAGGATGAAGGGGAAGAAACCGAAGAAGAAAGAGAAGACCAAGCTGCCATCAAATGGGAGCGAGGGAATGAGATGACAAAATTGTCAATTACACCATCTCACCCTGAGCTCACTGTTGTCATTCAAGACAGATTGGTCTGCATATTTGATGCTTGAGGAAGGAGAGTCTGCACTCATACACCGTGGACTTGAGAAAAAGAGGTACAGTCGAGCTTCGATGTTAACTAAGCACTTGTTGGGAGGTAACCCAACCTTTACTTATTTTATTTTCAATTTCCTTTATTTTTATTTTCGATTTTTGTATTTTCCTTAGTTTATTTTTGAGAAAAAAATAAAAAAAATTAGAGGATCGACCTCTGTATCGATCGACATAGAGGTCAAGACGAGATGGAGTCGACATGAAGACTCTGTGTCGATCGACATGGCCCATGTCGATCGACACAGAGTGCCAGCAACCACAAATCTTCGTCGCACAGCGCTAATTCCTCCTGTGGATAAAAATGTTGATGTCTAAGATCAACAGTTAGGTACTAGTTCTTATTCTAGTCTGATTTTTGAAACTTTTTCTAACTCTTCGAGTTCGAAATAAGTTTGGGGGAATGTGGACAAGAAATTCAAACTTTTCTATCCTTTTTATTGCTTTTTGTTATTTGCTTTATGTTATTTAAATTTTTGCCTAAAAAATATGGATATAGTGTGAGGAAAACATCTTTTTGAGTTTTGAACCTATTTGAACTGATTGTGAGTTTGAAATCGATTTGAGGATGAGTTTGATTTGATTTTGATTGCGGTTGATTGCCTGTGAATGTAGAATACTGCATGATAGGATCTAATAGAAACTTACACTTGCATGATGTTTGAGTGGATTGAAATTGACTAAGGAAGAAATTTTTGAACCCAAGTGAGAATTTGAGCCTTTATTTGTTCATGTGAGTTTCGCATGTATGTTTTGATTTCTCTAGAACTTACTTCTGTTCTGTTTCAAGACTGCATAGTGTGCACAAGGATAGAAAATGATTTTAGGTCATCCTTGTTAGCCAAATTATCCTGAACACTATCCCTTGTGATATTTTATCCCTAGAATAGCCCCTTTGAGCCTGTTACTTTTTCTTTCTTGGTCTATGAGTTGAGAAAAATATTATAGTTTTGTCTTGTCTATGAGGGAGTGCTAATGAAAAAAGTGAATTGTATCATGTCTATAGGATATGGGTGAAATAAGGATAATTGTTATAGGTGGATGAGAAATTTTTAAATTGGTGTACAAAAGAAGATTGAGCTCTAGAAAAAAAAAATTGAAAAGTTTGTTTGTGCCCTTATAAGCTCAAAAGAAAGAAAAAAAATTGTTATATATAAGAGCATAAAAGGATTTTTAAGGAAAAAAAAAAGAAAGAACCTTGGTTTGTGTTGAAAATAATAGAAGAATGGTAGATGAAGAGAATAGAGTGAATTAAGATTGATGAGATGGATGCACTAGAATTGATTTTGAGTCACTTGACCATGTTGAAAAGTCATTTCTGATTCTTGAATTGTGTGCACATTTGAGCAGTGGAGATTCCAGAAATTTTGCAAGCCTATGGTAGAAATTTCTTCATACATGTTGTGATTGCTTTCATTGAAAGCCCAAACACTTGTGTGAATGAGCGATACACTTCCTTGTGAGTCTTCCGAAGTTGATGGATTTCTTATCTCTTTCAAATTGCTTGTGTGATGTGGAATTTTTATTCTTGATTGTGATGGATCTTGTGAGGCATTGCACTTTCAACTGCATGAGATTTCTTTTCTTTCTTTTCTTTTGATTGAGGACAATCAAGCATTCAAGTTTTGGGAGTTTGATAAGTTCATATTTGTACTCACTTGTCCATATTTTTCTCCTTTGTTTTAGTGCAATTAGGTTTGTTTAGTAGTTGTTTTCGTGCATGAGTGTATTATAGAGGATGTTATGCTTGTCATGCTAAGTTTTATAGGTATTGGAGGATAAAAGTGAGCAAAAGATGAGAAGAGCTGAGTTTTACAGAGTTGCTGCTTCGATTGACACACGGAAAGTCGACCGAGTTGGGAGACGTGCCAAAAATCCGAAGCATTACCTTTGTATCGACCGACATGGTGCATGTCAATCCACACAGAGGTCGGATATCGATCGAAGGAAAAACAGGAAGAAGGCTCGACATGGGTGTGTTGCATGTCGATTGACACACATTGTGTCGATCGACACAAAAGTCCGAGAAGGAAAATCTGCCCAATTTGGTTATTTTTGATATTTTAGCCCAATACCCTGTTTAGATGTTTTCACTCCTCTATAAATACTAAACTCATTAGGCTCGAAAATTATGTTTTGTGTTACTTAGAATATTATTACATTGGAGTTATTCCAAGACCTTGAATGTTTCTATTGTCCTTACTAGGTAATTTATGTCTTTTAATAATATGTTTTCTTTATTTCAAAACATGTTTTGTGGCTAGAAACCCTAGCAGGTTCTAGGGCTTTGATAATTTTTTTCTGATGCATGTATGAATGAATCAACTCAGTAGCATGTTTTAATTTCTTAAGCTTAATTTCAATCGGATCTAGATTTTAAGAAGAATCGAGAGATGAATTTGAATCTAGGTTTGTAGTTATCAGTTGAAAGATCGAGAGGTGAAAATTGGTAATAGGAAGAAGAGATTAAATACAATTATTTTATGTCTCAAAAGAAAGAATTAATTTGTAGGATTTAATTAGATAATTATCAAGATTGACTAATTTTGTGTTCTTGAGACCGAGAGGAGATAGTCACAATTTAGTAATCGAGGGTTTAATTGTCTAACCAAGAAATTTAATCCATATGAATCTGAATTAATCCACATTGTTGAGTTGATGAATCTTGCATGTTGATGATTTGATTATCTGCCTTGGAATCTGTATCTTTAATTATTGTTTTTTAAACCCTTTACTTTTCAGCGTTGTTATCTTTAAATACCAAAACCAAAACCAATTTTTATTGGCAAAAACTTGCGTTAGGCAGGCCTAAACGGTTTAGGCGGGTTTTATCCTACCCAAATGAGTTGACCCATCCCAAATAGGGTTTATTAATCCCAATTAGGGTATATTATATGGGTTTGGGCTTGGGTTAATGGATAAAACCCGCCTAAATCGTTTAGGCCTGCCTAACGCAAGACCTTCCCATTTTTATTTGCTTAAACAACTATATTTTAAGAACTATGACTAGTACACATGACAATTTCGTTATATAGTCTCTCTGGGTTCGACCACCTTAGGGTGTTTTATAAATTTATTTGCCACTGTTCCCTATAGTTATCAACCCTCGTCTCATATTATCCTATTGACTCTTGTACTAAAAAACTTTCATTTTTTATTAAGTTGAACTTTGCTGTAGAAACTGCTCGACCTGCTCCAGCTTGTTGTGCACCTGCTTTTTTGTTCAATATACAGTTATTTATTTTTTATTATTGCGTTATTCATTCATTATAGTTCACTTGCAATATTTCTCTTCATTATTTCGAATCGCTTCCGATTTTTTTCTCGTTAATTCCTTGAGCCTTGTCTTCATACGAAATCGAACATCAATAATAATAATATTGTATCTATGAAGATATTGACATTTATCTAAAATTGTCAAGTTTGGAGATTTATCTTCTTTCCCATTAATAATAATAATAATGTTATAGTAAAGTACTATCTCATACATATATTGCTTGTAAATATCTTAATGAACACACGAAAGTGTGCTTGTATAAACGATTCGTGCAAGTAAGAGTTGGTTTTGATTATATTTTAAATACATTTTGTTGGCCTTATATGCCACCTAAAGGTTGGAGAATAGAATACCCAAATATTCAAAACTCCCCAACCAATATTTATTGATATGTTAATAAAAGTGGGAATGGATACAACTAGCCACTTTGAATAAGTGGGTATGTTTTATAGCCACAAGGATAAAAATATAAGTTTTCTAGCCACTTTGTACTTTTGTCTTTTTCTCTCTTCCATTTTCGGCTACAAGACAAAATTAACTTTATTAAAGTTGTTTCCATTTTCGGAAATATTCATTATTTCATTTATTTATTCATTTATTTAATTTTGAACAATTAATATGAACTACCAAGGTAGTTGTAAATTTATTACAACCTTTTACAAACAAATATTTTCGGTTGTACGAGGAAGCAAACATTTTAAAAATTATTTGAAGATTGTTGAGAGGGTTTAGAGAGAGAAAAATCGAAGGTATGTTGATTTCAACCATTTTTTCTTACTTTCGATTCGTTTTCTGCGTTATAATGTTGTTATGTGTTCAAAATCGACATGCATATCTTAGTATCGACTTGTATATCTTAGTTTTTTAGAAAATATCGCAATTTTAGGACTGTTGTTCGTAAAAAAATACGCAGAGAACTTAGGGAGAAACCCAGGAAAATCGAGATCTCGTGACAAAATCGAGATCTCGA
>JAPKLW010000179.1:186273-205930 GCA_026898455.1 Plectranthus barbatus
GAGATCTCGACTTCACCATATCGAGATCTCGACATCATCTCGAGATCTCGATTTTGTCACGAGATCTCAATTAATTTTAATTTAATTCCGAGATCTCGATATTAATATCGAGATCTCGAATTGTCTGCTGGAATATGCTCCTGATTTTTTTTTAATATTTTCGTTTCATTTATCGCAGATGTCGTATCAACGTTTCATCATACGTCATGGTGGGGCTTGGGACAGATCCGAGTATATGGGCGGAGACGAGCAATTGATTTGTTTGAGACGTGAACGGATCTCCTGCAATACCATTTTGTCCGAGATTCACGAGATCATGCACTGTGATCTCCTCAGTACTAGCTACTGCTTGTTTTACATGAGCAGTATATCTGGGGGCTCGAGGCATGTGAAGGCTGGACTGAAGACCGACGAAGATATTATGCGGATGCTATATGAAAATAGCATTGATCCAATTATATATGTGGTCACCAAATTGAAGCAAAATCAGTCCGGATTTCAGGCACCTCAGTCACAGTCACAGCGATCAACACGAATGGGTGGTCCTAGCATCTCATTAGCTGATGATTTCGTAGATGAGTATGAGGCGGAATCTACAGATGATGATGATGATGATTATTGTGATGATGATGATGATGAGGAGGAGGAGGAGGAGGAGGCAAGCGAGGAGGAGAGGGACGAGGAGGAGGGGCGGAGTCGGTTGTTTGAGTCCTTGGTCAGTGATTTTTCTAGATGGATTCTAGCTCCTGGGCGAATGGATCAGTACGGACTATCTAACAATAACTTGAGTCTGTCCGTGGCTGCAGCTCGACATGATCAGGAAGTAAGGAGTTGGGTGCTTCCTTTAATAGAGGTTGATGCTCCTGAGCGTTTGGAGTGGATTATTCCCGCAGATTGGGCCCCGACTCAGCTGTGCATTGGAGCGACATTTAGCAGCAATGATGAACTTGACCTTGCTGTAGGACTGCATCACTTGCATCACCGATTGGAGTACTCCACAGAGAGGTCCAGCACTACTCGGCTCAACTACAGATGCAAGCATGGGAATGGTTGTCCTTTTATGCTGCGTGCAAGACAATCTGGAACTGTTTGGAGAGTATTCAAGTGTGATCTGATGCACAGCTGCCAGACGGATATTGATCGTGTTGCTCCCCGCAGAGTGCCCGCAAGAGTGTTGGGTAAGTATTTCTCCAGTAAGTTGGCGGCGGAGGGCGCTATTCTAAAGCCGAAGGAGATGATGTCTGAATTGTTGATTCAATTTGGCATCAAGATTGATTACAGTTTTGCCCTGCGGGCAAGAAACATAGCCATTGCAATGGTATTCGGCGAGTGGGAGAAGTCTTATGCGATGCTGCCGGGCTACTTACACATGCTACAGTCTCGTAACCCAGGCACGATGTATGATATATCCACTTCTTCGGAGAGTTTGTTCAAGCACATGTTTCTGGCGCTTGCTCCTTGCATCGATGCATTTCACAGCTTCATGCGCCCAGTGATTGTTGTAGATGGCACGCATCTGAAGGGCAAGAATAAGGGAATGTTGTTTGTTGCGGTGACGAAAGACGGCAATGAACAATTATTTCCCCTTGCTATCGGGATTGGACCCATAGAGGATGATGAGTCGTGGATGTGGTTCATGCATCGCTTGCATGTGTGCTTCGGGGATCGCGAAGGACTGATCATTGTCAGTGATCAGCACAAGAGCATAAAAAATGCAGTTGAGTTAGCATTTCCGAATGCTACGCATGCTATTTGCTACTACCACTTGGCGAATAACATGTCGAGGTACGGTCCGCAAGTTGGTGCTGTTTTACGAGATGCAGCCTACTGTTATAGGCACGATGCATTTCAAAAGCACATGTCTACTTTGGAGATTCTGAGCAAAGAAGGAGCTTACAAGAGGCTTCTGGATATAGGAGTCCACCGTTGGTCGAGATCTCAGTGCCCTGGTACCCGATTCAGCTTCATGACGTCCAATGCAGCCGAATCCCTCAACTCTCGTTTGTTATGGGCAAGGCGATTACCTATATGTGCCCTTCTTGAGACTTACAGAGCTATGGTTGAGCGATGGTTTGACGAGCGACGAGCGGCTGCACGGTCTAGAGATCATGCTCTGACACACGTAGCTATGACGAAATTAACAGAGTCGTCCGAATATGGGCGACAGCTTGTAGTCAGAGGCACCACCATGCCACACATATACAAGGTGGAAGGGCAACAGAGAAGCTACAGTGTCGACTTAGAGCACAGAACGTGTGAGTGTCGTCAGTTCGATCTCGATCTGATTCCATGTTGTCATGCGGCTGCCGCCCTCAGGTAATATGTTAATTCGAACTTTCATTATTGCAAATATCTTAATAAAGATTATTATAACATGTGTGTCTTATTTTTCGATTGTCAGATATATTTCGCAGCCGATATCAGAGTACGTGCCACACTACTACAAGCAATTCACTCTGCTACAGACATATCATCACACCATTATGACTGTGCCGCATCCATCGGATTGGGTACTCCCATCGGAGGTAACATCTTATGTTGTGAGACCACCGATAGTAGTTCGACAGGCTGGCCGTCCGAGGATGAGTAGAGCACGTTCTGGTGCTGAGAGTTCGACCACGCGCAGATCTCAAGTATGTAGGAGGTGTCGACAATCCGGTCACAACTCACGTGCCTGCACTGCTTATATTGCCATTGGTGAGGTGGATTTGAACAGTCCTCCACCCCAAGACGGGCCATGTAGGCGACGGGCAAAGACATATAGTATCTGTCAGCAGACGGGGCATACAAAAAGAAAATGTCCGGAGAGAGTTGACCATATGAGTGAGTAGTGGTACTTGCTTTATTTTTGTTTGCGCATTTATGACGAATTGATCAGTTGTTGTTAATGGAAATTTGTTTATATTAATTGTGGTGATATTGTGGTTGATATTTGGACGATTTTTTGAGTTCTTATTTGATCTATTTTGGTTTGTATACGAATTCAGGTGGATTTTACAAAATTGAAATGGAATATCGTGATTTGGAGTTCAATATGTCGAGATCTCGGCATCATGATTTCGAGATCTCGAAATCATGATGTCGAGATCTCGACATATTGAACTCCAATAATTGAATCAAGGCAATAATTGAATAACTTTCACGTGAATACCCCCATTTTCGACATATCACATCACTGAACAACTTTCACTGCAAAGATTCTCAATTTGACTACATTATTGAACAACTTTCACGTGAACTACTCTGCACAATAATTTATTTTTTTAAAACAATTTTTTTTTTCTAAATTTAACTTCTATTTTTTTCTACGTGTCGCTTCCCATCGTGGCACATCAGCATACGGTAGAAAAATAGAATCTCAGCGATCTTCACGTAATCATCAGCAGAATCGCTCAAACTCAGCTCGGTTCTCATAAAATCAACATGCAACTGGTCAACAGAAGGAAGGGTAGTGTAGTGAGAATATAAACAACCATCCTCCGGCAAAATATGAACTCCAGTAGGGTCAAAACCCGAATCTCCGAACCGCAGCCCGGTCATCAAACAGAACTCATCAGCGCCAAATCTAATGTTGGTTTCACCAACACGAAACCACAACTCATTCTCCGCTCCCTCCACCTCAATCTCGTGGGTGATCAATGCCCACGTAGCACGTATCGTGCTCTTCTTCCACCGAAAACTCAGAAAATGACCGAACGGTCCTTCCCTAAATAATTCCAAACTCTCCTCTCCAAAGCTCAACAAACGAACCCGAATATCCTCAAGAATGTCCCGGTCGTAAAAATTCATCGACCGCGGGACTTTGCCCTGCAAACTGGGCCTGATCCACTCCCAAACCTGCAATTAAATAAAATACAATATGTAAATAAAAGGGAAATTAAAAGAATAAAAATCAGAATTTTTTGGAAAAAAAATCGAGATCTCGACATTAATCTCGATTTAGATATCGAGATCTCGATATGAAAATCGAGATTAATGTCGAGATCCCGCCAAAATAAAATTCCGATTTTTAAAAATTGATGACGAGATCTCGACTAGGGATGTCGAGATCTCGATATCGATATATATCGAGATCTCGACATCCCTAGTCGAGATCTCGTCATCTCCCTCCTAGGGCGCGCAGTCTGTTCGTATTTTTACAGTTCTACAGCAAAAATCCATTCCTAAAGTATTTCTAGTCATGTTAAAGCATATAAATCGACGAAATATGAATTTAATCAACTTCATACACATAATAAAACATGTATTCGATGAAAAATTGCGAAAAATCAAAGAAAAATTCAAGGTAAAAATCGCGCTAAAAAACGAGCCAAAAATCGCGAAATAATGGGATTTAACTTACTTGGTTCGGGTTTTCTTCTTCTCCAGACATCACGTAGACGTAATGTGGATTTTTTTCCGGGTTGAGCGTGCGAAATCCGGCGATTTGAAGCTTTGAATCGGAAAAAATGGCGTGCGTCGGTGGTGGGTGTTCGACGGGATGAGAGAGAGAAAGGGGGGAGTGGGGTAGGTGGTGGGGTAGTTGGTGGGGTAATGGATAATAAATCCAAAAACAATTAATGCTACAAGATTTTAAAATTCAATTTCTCTCTCCAATCATTGGCAAAGTGGCTAAAAAACATGTATTTTTATACATGTGGCTAGATAACTTAACAAGTTATCAAAAGTGGCTAGATAAATTTTGGCCCCAAAATAAAACTGCGACTTATAGAAAGGCCAATAATGTGGGTTTCAAATTGCTTATTTTTCTATGTTAGGATTGAGTTTTATCATACAATATTGAATATTTCGCGATTTGAAAAATAATACTCTCTCTATCTTACCTAAACTGTCACATTTATTAAATTGATATATTTTTAAAAATAATAATTTTCTCACATTTATAATAAAATATTAATATTACAAATCCATTCTACACTTATAACTTTCTGTCAAAAGAAACATCACAATTATAATAATAAGAGGGAGGGAGTAATAATGTAAAAAGGTCCATTTTGCAAGTCTACAGAGTGGGTCAGCAATGAATTGTAGCTATTTAATGTTCTCGTTCTCGATATACGATCCCTTAATCAACCTTACATGCATACGTGGCAGCCAAACCGCACAGTGTGCACTGCGAAGGATTCGTTGTGCGAAACGACCGCTACTTCAGTCGTTAAGCACTTTTAAGTCAGTTTTCAACCGTTGGATTAGACTTAAAGCCGGGCCCCACCTACAGACTAAACTCTACCCTCCTTTTCCTCCCAATACCCTTCCTTCACCTTCTATTTACTACATGTGCCATCCCCTTCCCCACCTATAAAGCAAACCTTTGCCACCAGCTAGGTTTGCCAAACTGAAGAGCCTCCGGGCACCTTACTAAAATATTCCCCCCTCCCTCTCTCTCTCCATGATACTCAATTACTTCCGTCTTATGAAAAAGTGAAATCTCGGATATATGGCTACGTCTTCTAGAAAGTCAAGCGGACCGGTTTTACCGGTGCCTTCGCCTTTTCAACGTTCCGGCGACTTTCGCAACTCCTCGATTATCACGTCAGATTCGTCTCCGTTCACGTCAGCCTCGTCCTTCGCTTCATCCACCAGCTACTACTACTCGTCTCCAGCTGGTTTCTTCAACCAACGACGTTCGGCATCCCCCACGCGCGTCAATCTCCACGGTCTATCGCCGCCGACGCCGTCCGTTCGTTTCACGATAGGCAGATCTATATCCCCGCGGCGCTCGATCGCGGCAGCGCCGCGCAACCAGGTTGTTCGTAGGAGCGCCGGCAGTATGCAGAAGAGGACTTGCCTCTGCTCGCCGACGTCTCATCCAGGTTCGTTTCGATGTTCTCTGCACAAAAACAGCCTCGGAGGCGGCGGAGGGAGTCAATCGATTTCCTACTCGCCCAATCGGTTGAACATGAGAAGATCTGCGATGACGAACTCTCTGGTGCGGATCGGTACCGTCGAGGGAGATCTGGTGAAGCGTGCTTTAGCTGCTTTGATTCGCCCATCTTCGCATCAGCAGCGCCGTCGAGCTGACTTCCAGAAGCGACTAAGTCGTCTCTCAGTCACGTCCAAAGCCGAGGATCTCTAAGATGGGAAAACGAAGTCGAAAGTCGAATTTTCAGGTTTGGCTGGTTGATAATTGTTCGAAATTCCTCTCGCGCGAAGCATCATGATCCGCGGCGAGATTGGGTGGCTAGCGGCGATCGGTGATACCTAAGCAATTTTTGGAACAGGGAAGCTGATGTTTTTCTTGGTTTGTACATATGATTTGGAAATGAAGGACGCATTATTGGTCTTTTAAAAATAGAGCATTCGCCATCCCATTAAAACTTGAAACTATTTTCCCGAATTTGCTATTGAACCTAAAAATAAGAGGATTTAGTTTCGCGTGTTGGTTTTTTAAGTTGGAGCGGTGCTGTGTAGATATCGTGAATGCTCGTCAATCCTTGATCTCATTGACGTTACTTGTTTTACGTTGAAATTATCCGTTGGCCGCGCATCTCTCTCCGTCCGTCGACTTCTGAGGTAATTTCCGCTCATTCATTTCATTCATTTACAATTTAGAATATTTTCATATTATGAGAGTCGACGACATCACCCCTCTTACTCTCATGTTTGTGTTGAGATTGCACAGCAGCGGTGTGTGCGAGGATGGCATTAATTATTTTCAAATATGAAGCTTTCAGAGTGTTTTATTTGGTACTTGAGTCTTGACTTGGAAATTGGGAAGAATTTACTGAAAAATAGATTTCTGCTGATACTGTGGAAATGACTTTTTTTTTTTTACAAGAATGTAAAAGCAAGTTATGTGAGTTCGAATATTGACGATGGACTGAGGACGGATTCGAATTGGACTAAAATATTTTGAGATTTGCTTAATGGTGTGGAGAAGCTAATAAGAAATATTTTCATATTTAGTGCACAATGACAATTTGTGGACATCAATTTAAAATAAAAGTGAAATATAAGATGTGGAAGTTGGAATCCAGGCTGGACATAGGTGGATGTGGAGGACTCGCCCAGGTAGACATGGCCAAATGGGCCCGGAACCGGCTGAACCGGCCTGGAACCGTGGGCCACGGTTCGAAACTGGAACCGGACCTATATTTACACGGGCTGGTTTCGGTTCAACATTTCCAGGCCTGTGGAACCGCCGGTTCCGAACCGGCTGAACCCACGGTTCTCTTTTTTCTTTTTGAAAAAATTAAATTGCAACAAATGTGGTTGACCAGGTTCAAACCTTCACCCTCAGAGAAAGTATCAAGCCTCTTAACCACTGAGCCAATCAACTTTGTTGTAATATAGTGATTTATTATAAATATATTGTAAAATCGTTTCAAACAATTTCTTATTTTTGTAAATTGAATAACTTATTTCCTTATTACTATTGACTAAATCACATTTTTAAATGTATAAAAACTATAAAAACGAGATTATTATAATATAATTATATAAAACTAAACAATAATATCCTTAAATGGAATATATAATTGAAAATTATAATTAATTTATTGATCTATTCTTAAAATTGATACTAGTGTCATCTATTAGTTAAAAGAGTTTCAAGACTATCATATAAATAATGAACAACATACTATTAAATTTAAATTCTTGATGTTTACTACAATGTTATTTTAAATTAATGAAATTGATTCTTAAAATTTTATATTTTTATTGCATCTTATAAGTTATAATATATCTCACATTACAATAACTTTTAAGAATGCTAATAACTTTAATTTAAATTCTTAGACTAATACATAATATATCATATTTATTTTAGAGAAAATATTTTAAATAACCATTCCTACTAAATGCATTACAAATATACCCAAAACATTATATTGCTTTAAGAAATACCCACTGCCACAAACAGAGTTCGTTTTTGCATGAAATCGAGAAGATAATTAGTTAATGATGATCAAATCATTAGCAAATATCAAATCAGGCGTCTATTATTCTATTTTTTAATTGGATAAAGTTAATATTAAATTTAGAAAATATGCATTTGACCAAAAGACTAAGACCGGATATTAAAAAAAAAAAATTTCCTAAAGTCGGTGGCGAGGTCGGTGTCGTGCTCTTGACAACGACCTCGACACCGACTCAATATTTAAAAATTTTAAATGTGGTCGATGCCACGTAGGTCGGTGCCGTGTTTGGCGTCGAACTCGACACCGACTGTCGGTAGAATATTTTTTTTTTTAATTATCTTTGGTCGGTGCCGAGGTCGGTGCCATTGTAAAGGCACCGACTTCGACACCGACCTTCTTTTTTTTTTTTTTAATTTCAAAATTATTACAATTTGTGCATGCACGTGAATGTACGAAAATATGAGTGGTTGAAAGGAGCGGTTCTGCTTCAAAATACAGAGGTGTGTAGGTGTACTCATAATTGAGATCGAATTATAAATCGGTGCTCTTCACTCTTACACTCAAATTCGAAGAAAAATTCTATATTTTTTTCTCCATTTTTAAGGTATTCTTTCTACTCATTTTCCATTCTTTCAGTTTATATCTTCGTGAAGATGGAGAATTGGTGTTCAATTTTTGTTCATTACAATGGTCAATTGGATGATTCGTGCAACTATATTGGTGGACAAGAACGATTGATTTACGTTCCATCCACCAATATGTCCGTGGATTATTTGAGAAGCAACATTCAACAGATTTTTGAAGCTGAATATATATTTGGTGAGTATAATTTGTATTATACGTCTCAAAGCCGCAGCGGAAGAATTGTGAAATCTTTGTTGACGACTGATTTGGAGTTGCAGCGGCTTTGTGTTCTATATTCGGAGCCCAATATTTTTGTTATTATGAAGGGTGTTGCTGGTGTTGGGACTTCACAGCGACAGCCCTCACCCTACAGACCATTTTTATCTTCCATGAGTCCACCACCGAACCAATATTTTAGTCCAACGGCTGATGACCTTCAAAGATTTGGGTCTTCGATGTATTTTGGTGCATCTCCGAACACCAATTTTGATTCTTATGGTCATGGTTTCTTTAATACTTTTGCTGATCAAAGTGCAAGCGGTAGTGGCTCACAAGTTCCCGACCTAAATGAAGAGGCTCCTGTTGAAGAAAACGAGGAAGAGGAGGAGCATGTGGATCCTGTTGTAACCCAAGAAGTTTCAACAGACGAAACTGAAATAGGTGGTGGCCATGTGGAACTCGATGATGATGATGAAGCAAATCTGGATGAGGAGTCATCTAATTCGGATGATGAGTCTTTCAGAGACGATAGTAATTTTCGTCTTAATTGTACTGTTGCTGAATTCTCAGCCTGGATCCGGAATGCTGGCGGTATGTCCGCTTTTATCTCAAATCTTATGCCGACACATCCTCTGCCAGAAGGATGCCAAGTGGATGCTGAATTAAATAATTGGTTGCTTCCAATTAGGGAAGGCGAGACTTCCCATTCAGCTGCTGTGAAAGATGTTTCGGCTATACTAGAGACAGAATTGTCGTTGAACTCCTTGTATTGGAGTAAAGATGAATTGTTCATTGCTGTGGCACTGTGGCATATGGAGCATCGACAGGAGTTTAAAGTACGGCGCTCCGATCATGAACGCGTCGAGTATGTTTGCAAGAGATCGACGAATTGCTCCTTTGTAATACGGGCAAGATGCAGGAGTAAGTGCTGGATTGTGCGCAAATTTGAACCAAATCATAATTGTCAGATCAATCTTGCGGGAGTCGGTGCCAGATCTATCCGGTCAAAGGCTGCAGCTGCATATTTTGCAAGAAGGATGCGTCGATACGGGGAAATAAGTAAGCCCCGAGAGATTGTATGCCATGTATGGATCATACACAGTGCATGTCCATGTAGCCACCTCTAATTTCACAGTGTACCAACGACTAAGGAGATTACATGGCACTATAAGCTGCATGGCATGAGATAAATAATAAGGTAATAGCTTATTTCAAAACTATTTAAAATTTTCAATTAAATATATCACTTACAGTATGTGCAGTCTTCAATGGACGAGATAGAGCATGATTAGTCCCCGTCATGTATTCAAGCAGAACCTCAGGCTGAAATTGACCTCTTCTCTCCAATGCTGAAGGCCGAAACGTGGACCTCATGTGAATCTGCCAACAAAAGATAATCAATATTTTTTTTGCAAACAATAAATAATAAGAATTGTGATACTTACATAGAATGATGGTCGCATGAACCGGCATGCGGTTATCTTCACATCATTGAGCTTGTGTTGCAAACACAAACAAACATGCTCCACCGTATCAGCGAATAAATCGATGCTCGCATTCTAAACATTCTCAAAGTATTTTTTGTTCATTATAATTGGATAGTGCATAAACACCCGTGCGACGGTACCCTCTCTCACCCATTCGAAATAGTTCTGCTCTAACTGATAAGACCAGTGGGCTGGTATATTACTAAGAAGCATCTACAAATTGGAAATGAAAGTATACTTAATTAGTTATAAATTCATTTAATTGCGATATAGAAAATTATGAAATCAAATAAACCAGTTCTTCTTGATTGGGCTGCGGATGTTGCGGATGTTCTTGTCTTTCTACGCTCCGTCGTGCACGAGATGGCCTTCTAGAACTCTCAGGCTGGTCCAACAACTATATGGAAATTTGAACAAAAATTATAATGTAATATTTCATAATAGCTTCATATAAGTATGTACCTGATCATCAAGACGCTGTGAAGCACTACGCCTAGATCCAGAATGACGTGAACCACTACGCCTACTGCTAGTGCCAGTATGAAGTGCCAACTACAAGTACCCAAATAGGATATGCATGTTAAACATTAATATTTATCATTAAAGTTTAGTAAAGTATGTCACCTGATCATCGCGCCGCGACTCAGTCTCCACCGGGTGCTCAGTCTCCACCGGGTTCTCATTCTCTGCCAGATGCTCTATATGTGGGGACTGGTTGCGTCTCGCACCGGATTGTCGAGAACGACTATGCCTAGCAGACGAGCGAGCCTCCTGCTCAACAATCAACATAACATCAAACATGTAAGAATAAATACCTCACCAAACTATATAAAATACATTACCTGACTGCGTTGGGGACTCCTGTGCCCCCCAAATGCCGTCGCTCTCAAACCCTGAGCATCAGTGTCGTGGGCACATCTAGATGAACGAATGAGATCGGATACAAAAGTCTTAATCTCATCCACAGCATCCTTGATCAACCTACCCATGCTGCTAGATCGGCTTCGTCTCCTCCTAGTACCTCTACTAGATGAGGCCTCCCCCGCCGCATCATGAGATGGACTACCACTCTCACGGTGCCCCTCATCTCCTATACCCCCACTCCTCTCATGATGATCTCTACCCCCTATATGCACTCTCTCACCACTCTGCATCTTCGAAGGCACAGCTACGTCGGGATGCCTCCATTTGACACCTAATAGCTGTTGCATGAGTGCATACTGGTAATAGCCCTTATTTTCCTCATCAGTTGAAGGAGGTAAGATCGAGTAAGCATTAATCTGCAATTTAAAGAAATATCATTAGAAAATTAAAATATTGTAACAAGACAACAAATTTGTATAATACCTCATCTCTGGCAAAGAAAGCAACCCACGATCCCCACTTGTCTGCATTTGCTTTCACAAACTTCCACTTAGCAAACCGTCGAAGCGCCTCAGGATTCACGAGGTTGCAACATGCAAGTCCCAACTCCGGAATAGCCTCGTAGGCCCATACCTACAAACACATTAGTGTTAACTCTACAATATCTATATCATAATTTATAAGCCATGCTTTTTAAATTACTATAATAACTGTAATGCCCAAATAGGCCCATGAATACTCATCGTGCTCAGGCCATCTCGGTCTCTAGTCCTAGGCATAGCTGAAATGTAATGTAGTAAACCCTGGTAGGAATAAGCCCCCCACGGGAAAGCATTCCAGCGACCCAAATCCTCCACTAGGACATATAACCACCCCTCAACTAACCGCCTATCATGGTACCCCAACACAAAACACCAACAAGCTAATATGTTGGCGACCCTCAAGTAAAGCAATTGATCCTCACGATGTACAGTACACTCCTTAAACTTCTTAAACAGATCATTTGCTGTCAGTTGCTTATTTTCACAGAAATTTCTAAAAACAGAAGATCTAGAATAAACATCATGATAATCAGAACAAGGATCAAAGGACGAGGCCCCAAAACCCAAACCAGTAACCAGTGCAAACTCAGGCACCCCAAAACGAATCACTCTCCCACCAACCAAGAATAACATTGTATTATCATCATCATCATCACTCTTAATTTGGTAACTTAAGAGCTCTACTACTAAAGGAGCGGAAGCACTAGGACCATTATTTTCCCAAACTAAAAGAGAACCAAAGGGTCCTTCCCTAAACTGATTAACCAAGGATTCCCCCCCCCCCCCCAATGACTTTAAGGTCGATGCAATCCCCTTCAGTACTGTGGTCTTCGTGGATAACGTCACATTCGTGGTTAAACCACGGAAAGCAGGCCTAATCCACTCAACCTACACATATTATTCAACATATTATTAATAACAAGTACTCCAAAGATTTTAATTCAACATTATCGATATTAAAAATATTTCAACATATGATTAATTAGTTCACGTTATTCTACCGTGTTATACAATAATACTCTCATATCACACGCAATAGTTAAATTGGTGTTTTACACCACGGTGTAACGATTTCCGTTACCATTAATTTAAATATAACTATGGTTATCCATCGTGGTTCACGGAATTCTCCCGTGTTATACAATAATACTCTCATATCACACGCATTACTTAATTAGGTGTTTCACACCACGGTGTAACGGTTTCCGTTACAACTACTTTACGATAAATTAAATTAATAAAAGCTATATATACCTAAATAAGCATCCACAACATAATTAATTTAATAAAAAATAACATGAAAATTAATAAATGAGTTTAATTTGACCGAATTCAAACTAATCATACATCTACATTAATTAATTTAATTTGGTCCACTTCAGCCATATTATACAATAATAAATTAATTTAATTTGATGGAATTCAACCAAATTATACAAGAATAAACATACACAACATAATTAATTTAATTAAAACCAAATTAGCATCTAATTGAACTTAAATAAAAAAATAAGGTTTCAATTTGATTTTCCCCCAATTTGATTTTGACCTAATTTTGCCAAGCTTACACCATCAATTATGTTTCGGACCCTAAATTAATCAATGAAACTAATCTAATAACACATTGTTCAACACAATTCAAACTACTCCATGAAATTTACATAAATTTACACATAATTTTTGCAAAATAATTAAACTAAATAATTAGAGAAAAATAACGAAAACCCACGGTTAAAATGAAATAAAAATGGTTGAAACTATATACCTCATTATGGGCGGCCATTACGTGAGAATACTTTGTGAACTTTTGGTAGATCTATGCCTGAAGTCGAAGTCGAAGGTGGAGAGTCGACGTCTGAATCTGAATGGAATGGCAAGAAAATGGGATTTTTCCCGTTTTATATATTTTTTTTTTGAAAAGGGGCCCGGTCGGGGGCGTGGGGGGTGTCATATAACTGACACCGACCTCGACACCGACCTACGTGGATCGACGCCACGTCAGTCAGCGTCGGCGACATCGACCAACGTGGCCCTCATTCCGACTGACGTGGCGTAACTCTTGTTTTTTATCTATTTTTCATCTATTGCCACGTTGGTCGGTGTCGAAGGTCGATGCCATTACACCGACCAACGTGGCACCGACTCTCTCTCTCTTTCGTTATAAATTAAACTTGACCGACAACTTTTTTTATAAAATTAAGTTCGATTCAAAAATACAATAAATTCAAATATTGACCGACAACTTTGAATTTCCATCAACTAGTCTAAATCTACAAGTTTTTTTGTGAAAATAACCAAATTTCACCTCTGAAATGTGTCAGATTAAGACAGTGGGTATTTCTTGAATCAATATAATGTTTTGGGTATTTTTGTTATATACATAGCTGAAAGTGGGTATTAATAAATCCCACTCTTTATTTTAATTGAGCATTATTTGTACTATTGTGAGAGTTTCAAGGCTATCAAGTAAATAATAAACAATAATTTAAATCAACTTAAAAATCATTTATCCACTAGGCTACTTATCCTCTTTTGTTGTAAAAATTATTCTAAAATCTATTAATCTATTATCTTTTCAACTTTCAAGTCAATTATAATTATAATGTCAAATATTTATAACTTTTTACTTATAAGTCACAATATGAAATAATATTTAATTATACTAGTATTATATTAAGTAATTACAATGAGGTTACTTTAAATACTCAAATAGGTAATATTATAAATATTTATTTTAATTGAGCATTATTTGTACTATTGTGAGAGCTTCAAGACTATCAAGTAAATAATAAATAATAATTTAAATCAAAACATAAGAAGATGAATAATTTTTGTATGTATTTATATAATCAAAATATTAATAAACATTTCCATCATATTATATATTTGTTTATATTATAGAATAATATTATTTATACAATTTATTTATAATATTACCTATTTGAGTATTTAAAGTAACCTCATTGTAATTACTTATTATATTACTTGTATAATTAAATATTATTAAAAAGTTATAAATATTTGACATTATAATTATAATTGACTTGAAAGTTGAAAAAATAATAGATTAATACATTTTAGAATAATCTATATAACAAAAGAGTATTAAGTAGCCTAGTGGATAAATGATCTCTAAGTTCTTAGAGGTCATGGGTTCAAATCTTCATCTTTACATTTTTTAAAATTAAAAAAAAATTTGAACCGCCCGGCCCGCCGGTTCGACCCGGAACCGGCTCAACCCGGAACTGGAACCTTTTACTCACGGGCCGGTTCAGGGCCCTGATTTTCCGAACCGCCGAACCGGCGGTTCCGAACCGGCGGTTCCGAACCGGAACCGGCCCGTGGCCATGTCTACGCCCAGGATTTAGACTATCCTCGTCCGTTATTCAAAGTTAGCTAATTATTTATTAAAATATTTTTTTTCCATCAAATACACAATCTATAATTTTATATTATTTATTATCTCCATTAGTGACCCAACTTAATTTTATAATTAAAATCTTACATTCTTTCAGTAAAACGTAAAGCATTAAAAAAATATTTATATTTATAATTATAAATTATTATACAGTAAAATTCGACAAATAAATATTACTATTATTATTATTAATACAAAATAAAATATAAATTGAAAAAAAATACAAACAACAAATAAACTAAACTAGAAGTGAATGAATAATAACTTACTTTTAAATATGAATTTGAATATATTTTTTAATTATTTAAAAAAAATTAAAATTAAATGCAACACTTAAAAAATTTAAATTATAAATAAAAACCCATCACAAATATGAGAAATAAATTTATTCTAATTCTTTTTATTAATTATTTTTAATATGTAACATCTAAATTATATTAAAATATATTAAAAATTTTCAATTGTAGAACTAAAATATATTAAAAATATAATAATAATTTTAAATTGTTTAAAGTATTGGGTTGGAGGAGATCGACCAATCCAAGTTGAGATAGGTTGAGTCTTTTCACAATAAAAGAATGTTTTTTAATTATTTTAATATTTTTGTTTTGTGATTGACTTGGTGAGAAGGTCACTAATGCTTGTAGTCTTATACAAAGAAGATGACAAGAGAACGCAATAGATGGTTTTGGCCTGTGTCTTTAATTTATACTCCATTCAATTAATTAGACGTTAACAAATATATAATGAAATTAATATTTATTATTAATTATGAAAATTGTATTATTAATTATGAAAATTTTATTATTTTAAAAAATATGACTAACATAGCAAGACAAATTAAAAAAAAAACGAGACTAATATAATAGAATAGTGAAAATGAATATATATATATATATATATATATATAGCAACCTTGCGAATTAAAAGTGTTGGTCCCAAATCAGAGTCGTCGTGGTAAATAGCAAATAACTAACACACGAAGGCAGCGGAAGATTAATGATTATCTTGCACTTAAGTTCTTGTCAAAATGTTTAGCTCGGAGTTGTTCTTAGGGTTTCTTACAGGTAGATACTCTAGCTACTTTCGATGCTAGGTTTCAAATCACAACAATCAAACAGTAAGGAATAAAATAGTAAAGAACACACAAGATTTATAGTGGTTCGATCTTAAAGATCTACGTCCACTCCTCAGTCGTATCACTGAGAATTTCACTAAAAAGATATTTGAAGTACAAGGAATCGCCGAACACTTGTAGCAGGCGGTGAACTTTCGAGCCGGCCACTACAAAGCTATCCTCCGATGCTTCAATCTCTTCGGTCTGCAGCTACGGCCAAGTCAAGGGCGCACCTTCGTAAAACTTGTCCTTTGCTGTAATGGAGGTTTTATAGTTCTCTCCTGAACTTTGTCTGGTTTGGGCAACAGTCCGTCAGAGTCAATCCCTTTTCAGAGATGTGACTGCTGGATGCTTCCTAGGATGGAAGGTATCCCAATAATTGGATTCTTGAACAAAGTCAAGGAATCTCTTCAAGACAGTGTCAGATATTCAATGGGGAACACTATGGTTGTTGAAAGCTTTGAATACTTCTCTTTAAGAGGGCTCTCAACTGACTACTCTCTCTTTTGCTTTCTTCGCTTTTGTCAACGAAATCTCTGTTCGCTTTTCGTTTGTTCAAGTGTTTGAATTTGCGAGTATGAGCAGTAGTAGTGTCTCTCTCTGTTAGACTTCTCTTTTATATCTGGAGATTCAAACTTTGAATCTCCAGACCCGTTAGACACAACGGTCTTCTCCGTCCAAAATGGTTACTTGCTTTTTCTTCCTTTCCGACGTCGTACAGTACCTTCTTACCTACTTCGGGTAAGGCTTTCATCCTTTGTTGTACCTTCTGTCAGAACGGGCGTCTTTAGCAAGTGTTTGCTAGGTATTTCCTTGCTTAGCGTTCTATCAGAGAATGCCGGAAGTACTCTGCTAAGCCTCTTGATTGCTGAGCTCTACTTAGCAATCTGCTAAGTCTTTTGGTTCCTGAGCTTCTAGCAATCTGCTTAGTACTAGCGAATGCTGACCATTCAGCATTCTGCTATCACTTGATATCTTAGCTTCTGATTGCTATAGCTTCTAGCAATCTTCTGAATAAGCAGTGAATGCTAACACTTTTAGCATTCTGCTAGATCTTTATTGCTGACTGCTGAGTAAGTACTCTTAGCAGTCTTTTCTTTAGTGCATATGATTGCTAGCACCTTAGCAATCACTCTTCTTAGCACTTGACCGCTAACATCTCTAGCAGTCATTCTCGTCTGCTGACTTCTCTAGCAGCTACCATCTGCTGAGAAATACTTCTAGCAATCGAATCTATTACAACTCGATATTTCAGGACATTACACATGAGTTGCTAAACTATGCTAGACTTCAGCAATGATCGACCAAACTACTAAGACTTCGATTCAACAAAACCTTTTACAATTTTGATCTAAAGGAGAATTACAACATAATTCCTAACAATTTTCCCCTTTTTGGTGCGATCAAAGCCTACTATCACTTGCTGAATCTAAGAGGAAAGATTTCTGAGTTTACAAGATTTCTAAGTATCAGATCTATTCTAGCAATCTAACTTAGAGTTTATCCAACTTAGTTCTAGCAGGATTGGTTTTAATAAAATTCCCCCTCACAAAGTGCTGGGAAATATTTCTCGATTAAAAACAAGTAAAAATGCTACTTCGGAATATGCTATAATCTAGCACCTAAATAATTCAGCAAGCATTTTACCAACCAATCAAAAGGTATAAGACTCAGCATCCACATGCAATTTTCGTTGAATACACAAAAAGTGCATATCAACTAAGACACAAGAAAAAATCAGAAGTGGACAATGAGAGATTGTCTAAATCTGATCCAGTTTCATATATATGATTGATCATTACAAGTACAATGAAACCAGAAAAGATAAAAAAGAAATGTTACAGAAGATTTGCTAAGATAAGAAATTAGAGGCCAGGAGTCAGGGGCATGCTTCTTTTTGTCATACTCATCAAATTTTCCAATGGCCATCTGCACAAATTTTTCTAAGTATGCCTTGCTAGCTTCTCGTTCAGCTGCTTCCCTCTCCAACTTCTTAGCTACCTTCTCATTTTCCATTTCTAGCATCTTGATCTTGAGCTCCAGCTCTTTCTTCTTCAGCTCTTCCAGAGCAAGTCTATGCTCTTCCTTAGCCGCAACAAGTGCCTCCTCTTCCTTCTTCCTCTGCTTCGCTTCAGCAAGTCTCCTCTCTTCCCCCTCTTTGATAGTGGCCAAAAAGGTGGCAGAGAAGGAGTTCACAGTATGCACAATCTGTTGCTGGGACTCAACGACCTCATCTTTCATCACATCCATATTGGTCTTCACTTCAGAAACATTTGCTTTGACCTCAACAACTTCGGCTTGGACCTCAGACACTTCGCTCCTGACCTCCTCAACTTCCCTCCTTATTTCAGCCGCCTCCATTGCCACTCGTTCATTTATGGAGGATAGAGCATTTTGCACAGCAAATTGAACAGAAGAATGAAAAACTGAGTTGAATTCATGAGAGCTTACTGGGGTAGCATCGAACAAAGAGGTTGTAGCTATCACAAGTTCTCGACTTCCAGCAGTGGCAGGTTCATCCATTACAACATCTCCATCACCATAGGCAGCTAAGTAGAGAGTTTCATCTTCGACTAAGCGTTGTGCTGCCTCCATGGCTTTGGTAATCTCTCCTTGAGCATCTGAGTAGCGAGTTTCCTCGGCAATTAAGAACATGGCTGCGCTCTTGGCTTCAGCTATTTCAGCTTGGGCATCGAAGTAGCGAGCCTCCTCATCTATTATTCGCTTGGCCGCCTCCATGATTTGAGCAGTCTCAGCAATTTTAGCCTCCTCTGCTTGAGCCGCTTGTACTACGTCAAGGATGTCAAGGTCTAAAAACAGGACAAGCCTTTTATCTTGAGCGCTCAGCTCTGCGACCTCACGCTCAGCAGCTATAGTAGCCATCCTGGCCAGTAGTCTTTCCTTCTTTATAGCTATGTATTCTGCTTGGCGTCTCTTATACTCAGCAACTGCTCGTGCTTGGCGCTTTGATAGCTCAATCCTGGCATCAAAGTAGCCATTTGGAGCGAATGTAGACTTCGACAAGAATTTGGATGTGTTGAACTGTTGGGATTGTATACTGAAAGCATATATGATTAAGTGTTTTGTACACTGGTTTTCATATGTGTTGCTACAACAATGCTCGCTGTCTGATGAAACAAACATACAACGAACCATAATATCCTATTATCTCGCCTATAGGGATGACCATATGGTGTGTAGGAGATCACAGAGGATCATATGTGTCGTTTGACCTAGCGAGATATAAACTGTATCACAGCTGAGACAGTCCCTGGATAGGCTGTCGGTCTAAGCTGTGGCACATCGGTTCATAAGTGGGCTTATCCTAGCTACTTGATGTGTCGGTACATGGTTATGTATTGATGGGATCAACAGTGGGATGTGCCATTCTCATTGACATATGAATGAGCCAGATCCCTAACATACTTCCTATGATCTTAAACCTAACTGAAGGATAAGGGGCACACACAGATTGACCACACTTTGATTTACCATGGTGGCGAGTCTTACATGTACTCTTATAC
>JAPKLW010000179.1:205940-218107 GCA_026898455.1 Plectranthus barbatus
GAAGGTTAAAACAATGTTTTATTAATTAATTATGTTCTGGGTTGAACTGCTCAAGCCCATTAGGGTTAGGGTTTCTCAAAACCCTAACGCTATATATATGCCTTCTCTCTATCAGATCATTGAGTATTAGGGTTTTCAGTATATTGAGAGAGAACGGCGGCGAGGCTGATCCGGTGGGAGAAATTGATCGTCTTCTCCAGATCTCGGATCCAACTTGGTAGATAATCCTCAGCAGCTTTCTGGGCTGCTGCTATCTCCTCAGGAGTTAGAGCAACTGCATGCTCCAATCTCTGGAAAGCTAACTCGGATGGATGGGGCTCTTCCGGAGAGGTAGGAATCTTGGTGTCAACGTTGAACTTGCCCTTCAATATGATTGGTCGGGTAGGATCAGTAGGTGCTGGTGTCTTCCTCATCTGCGAGATGAAGTCCGTTGGAAGAAGCTTCTCTCCTCTATCAAGCTTCTTCTTGTGGAAGAACATTTCTATGAACTTGCTTATCTTTAACCCAAAATTGACGTTGGAGGTAAAGACACCCTCCTCCTTGATCTTGAGGTTCTTCTTGGCGTGCTCCAACCACCGCCCATAGAAGAATTCGGCCCAATTGCTTTTGATCCCGTCAACTAACGCCATCATAACAACATACTTCTTCACCGAAAGTTCAAAATATGAACCGACATCACATTGAAACATCTTGATTACCAGCTCAACAAGGAGCTTGTAATCATCCTTGAATTGGTTAACAGGGGTTGCTACCTTGAATGTGATCAGCTTCCCTTTCGAGTCCTTTTTCAATTCTGGCTTCTTCCAGGCTTTCCACCTTTTCTCCATTTCCTTTAGATCGTTGACCTTGTAGGTAGCAATACGCTCACCGGCGTTGGGAAGCTCAAACTTAGCAGCAAGAATGGAAGCATTCACTTCCAAAATTGTGCCAAACATCGAAGTCTTGAAGGACTTCTGGTTGTCCTCAGCTACGACGGCTCACGCGTAGAATTCAGAAACCATGTACGGGTGGAACCACAGTGGTTCTGCTGACAAGTAATGAACTACCCCTGCCTTTGCTAGGGCGTCCATTATCCATTCTAGAATCTGAAGCACAGCAAGAGGAGTGTAGAGTATGCGGTCTTTCATAATTTGTGCAGCGCGCCTCTGATTATTGGACAGATTGGAGGTCTCCTTCTTCTTGGCTAGCATAACGAGTTGGCCATATGGGATATCATCTTCCATGTCCTCCTTCTTGACTATCCCGGTGAACTCAGCTGCCCACCTTTCGTGGAGGGTCACATCTAGGGTGAGGGAATGGATGGGGATTTCGGATTCAGTAGAAGAATCGGACGCATCGAAGTGTGTAGAGGATTCAGATTTTTGGGGAGATTCAGGATTAGCAGACATTTTTGAAGGATTGAGAGACGATTTCAGAGAAGGCTTGGGGATTTTTGAGAGAGAACGAAAGCTAGGGATTCAAATATTCAGATTTTAGAAGGTTTGCAAAATGAACGAAGTATGGTTAATATACCTTCGAAATGCTAGATCTGACGGTTGGGGGAGCACCGCTTCAGATCCAATCGACGGTTCGGGAGATACGAGACTCTTCGTATGGTGACCCACACCCCAAAACGCTCGAGTACTTGTGACGTGTCGGCTCCTGATTTGTTGCAGCCAGTTGCACGTATTAAATGCAACGTGTCGGACACATCATTTCAAATTCAAATCCTTCCCGCTTTGAGTTCTAGGAGAGTGGAGATTGCTGAGAGCTTGGACTCAGCAATCTGCTAGCTTTGGAAACCTTAGCACTCAAATAGTCTGCTGAGAGCTTGGACTCAGAATCCAGGTTCCTAGCATCCACATATTCTAGAATCCAAGAATCTAGCATCCATTGTGTCGATTGCTGACACTACTTGAAATATCATAGTATTCTCATATTGTCTGCTGAGAGCTGGACTCAGCAAACATTTCTTAGCAACCGTCTGTTCCACTTGCTAGAGAATTATATCATAGCATTTCGATGAAATGCTGAGAGCTCAGTCTTAGCATTCAACCTCTAGCAGACGTCCGAACCACTTGCTATAATATTATACTCCTTAGAAATTGCACTTGTTGCGAGAAAACCACTTAGGATCTGCTGAGAGCTAGGACTGAGCATTCAATTACTTAGCAACAAAATCTTAGCAACAAAAATCAGCAACAACACAAACGTAAGCTTGAATACGTTTATCTCCTTCATCTCCGTAAATCCAAGAAATCAAGAAAGAATTAGAGTTAAAACTTATTCATCCACAACATCTTCTAGCTCCATGAGGCCTAACCTTAGACACAATTCTTTGAATCGGGCCTCAGCAAGCGGCTTCGTGAAGATATCTGCTAGCTAATCTTTAGTGCATATGTATTGAACATCAATATCCTTCTTCTCCTGATGATCTCTAATAAAATGATGTCGGATATCAATATGCTTTGTCCTTGAATGATGAACGAGGTTCTTCGTTATGCACATAACACTATTGTTGTCGCAGTAGACCGGCACACATTCAGGAGGAATGTCATAATCTTGAAGTTGCTGCCTAATCCACAACACTTGCACACAACAACTTGCGGCTGCTACTTATTCTGCTTCGGTTGTAGACGTAGCCACATAGTGTTGCTTCTTGCTAAACCAACTAATCAGCTTATGTCCAAGGAATTGGCATGTCCCGCCGGTGCTATTTCGATCAATCTTGCATCCTCCAAAGTATGAGTCTGAATAACCACTGAGAGCTAGCCCATCAGACCTCGGGTACCAAATTCTTAGACCCTCGGTACACTTGAGGTATCGGATAATCCTCTTAGCAACATCCAAATGTGACTTCTTCGGATTTGCTTGATATCTCGCGCATACACCGACAGAATAAGAAATATCTGGTATGCTAGCTGTTAAGTAAAACAAAGATCCGATGATACCTCTTTATAATGTAGGATTCACATGTTCTCCTCCTTCATCGAGGCTTATCTGGCAGCTTGTGCTTATTGGATTCCTTAAGCTCTTTGTCTTTTCAAGACAATACTTAGCAATCAGATCGCGAGTGTACTTCCTCTGGTGAATGAAGACTCCATCACTTGATTGTTGGACTTGCAATCTGAGAAAGTAGGACATCTTTCCCATCATACTCATTTGGAAGTTACTTTGCATCAACTCTGAAAACTTATCACATAAGTGTTGATTCTTAGAGCCGAATATAATGTCATCGACATATATCTGCATAAGTAAGATACTTCCTTCATCCTTGATGCGAAAGAGAGTCTGATCGATTTTCCCTTTCTTGAAACCATTGTGTAGCAAGAAGAACTTTGACAATGTTCCATACCATGCTCTCGGTGCCTATTTCAAACCATATAAGGCTTTTTTTAGCCTGTAAACTTGGTTTCCTTGCTCTAAGCCTGGTGGTTACTCAACGTACACCTCTTCCTTGAGCTCACCATTCAGAAAGGCACTCTTCACGTCCATCTGCATCACAGAGAACTCATGATGTGCAACATATGCAAGGAATAACCTTATTGCTTCCAATCGAGCTACTGGAGCAAACGCCTCATCGTAATCAATTCCTTCACATTGTGTATAGCCCTTTGCTACTAGACGAGCTTTATTTCGGATGACATGTCCTGACTCGTCTTTCTTGTTCTTGAAAACCCACTTAGTTCCAATGATGCTTTGATGTTTGGGTCTATCCACTAAATCCCAAACATGATTGCGCGTGAATTCAACAAGCTCCTCTTGCATAGAATTCACCCAATCTGAGGATTGTAGAGTATCTTCAACTTTCGTCGGCTCTTCATGAGAAATATAGCATGCTAACGTAGCATTGCCTTGTCTCGTCCTGACTGGATCATTGACATCATCAATCACAACATCTAGGGGGTGATCGCGTAGCCATCTCGGTCTTGGATTGCTGGTTGCTGGGGTTGCATTGCTAGCTTCGCCTGCTGAATTGTTCTCTACTAGAACATTCTCCTCAGCAATCACCTGGGGTTCAGCATCTGGTACCTCAGCATTCGGCATCTCAGCAACATGTATCTCAACAAAAATGGTACTTTAGTAGCTGGAATCTCAGCATTCTGGACTTCAGTAGCTGGAATCTCAGCATTTTGGACTTCAGCAGCTGGAATCTCAGCATCGTCCTTCGCGATTTCCTTAACAACGCCCAATCTTTCTTCAGCAACACATATTTGATCTGGAATTTCTTCATCTTCTTCTTCAAGCAATCCCAGAATATCCAAATTATCATTAAGATAAATTTGGTTGGTGGCCTCAGCATGACCATTAGCATCATCGGCCTGGTCAGCAATTTGGTCACCTGCTGAGTGCATCTGTGTTGGATCACAATCACTCATAGACTTAGTCGAGTCAATCTTCATATTTTCGAAAGAATTCAAGATCGATTGACCATGGACATCATTAGCCTCATGATTGCTATCCTCTTTCTCTTTTATAACTCTGCGCACTAAGCTAGACTCATCTTCCACAACTTGAGTCGTCTTGTTTAACACTTTATAGCCTTTGTAAGATGGGTGTCCATATCCCAGGAACACACCTTCATCAGACTTAGGTGAAAAAGTGTTAAGCTTCGACTTCCCAATATTATGAATATAGCATGTCGAACCAAAAGCACGAAGATGAGTAATAGAAGGCTTACGACCACTATACACTTCATAAGGATTCTTATTGAATTTTCCATTGATTGCGCTCCTATTCTGTGTATAGCACGGTGTCATGACTGCTTCGCCCCAATATTTTCCACTTAGACCGGAATCGGCTAGCATTGACCGCACTGCTTCCTTCGAGGTCCTGTTCTTTCTTTCTACAAAACCATTCTGCTGGGGGGTCCTAGCAGTGGATTTCTCATGCCCGATACCAGCTTCAACGCAAAAATCCATCAAAACCCCATTGCAAAATTCAGTCCCGTTATCTAATCTAATCCTGTTAACGGTAACCACTGGGCTATTTTGCTCCTTGAGGATCAGCTCTGGAAGGATGAGCTTGACTTCGTCTTTGGTTCTCAGCAAACGAACCCATGTATACCTGGAAAAATCATCAACAACCACAAGTGTATAAACCTTTCTACTTACAGTGGCTGGAGTGACTGGGCCAAATAAATCCAAGTGCAAGATGATCACTGTAAAATCTACAAATTAATTATAGCAACAGTGGCAAGTAAATTTATAAAGAACCCTAAGGTTATCGAATCCAGGGGAATTGTATAACGAAATTATCCTATGTACTAACTATGATCCTAAGATTCGTTGTTTGAGGAAACATAAAATCAGGGTTTTGATTTGGAAAATAAAGATGACGATACTGAAAATTAAAGAGGTTTTGAAATCAAATTTAAAGGGACACATATTCTAGGGAAGAATTCTTATTATGGATGACATGTGAGAACCAATTAATTTAACAGGTGGAATACTGTAATAATGCTATATTTCCTTGGTTGGGCAAATATAACCTAGATTACTAATTAGTGACTATCTCCGCTCAGTCTCAAGAACACCAAATTAGTCAATCCGATAAGCAAATCAATTCAATTCCTACAGTCTAATACATCTCATTGGACAGTATAGAGTGTATCATGCATTCCTAATCCCACTATCAATGTTCACCTTTCTATCCTTCTATCAATAGCTAGACATCTAAATTAATCGTCACCTTTCGGTCCTTAAATTAATCTAGAATTATAAAATAAACACAAGAATCATGAACCTAATTAATTAATCCTAACATGCATCCATTATAATATCAAACCCTAGAACCCGCAAGGGTTTCTAGCCACTCATCGCAGATAGAAATCCAAAAGAAAACATATTAAATTGCATAAACATAAAGAACTTACTAGAAAATAAAAGGGTTTTGTGTTTCCCAACTCTCAAAACTCTAAAAACTAAATTGCAGAATGAAAATATGAAAAGAGATTGGAAAAAATATGAAGGGGTTCTTCCAAAAGTCGAATTTACTAGGCTATTTATAGAGGTGGATGTGTATCCTATCAAATCTAGGGCTAAAGATATGATAAAATCCGATTTTGATTGAATTTCCGTGCCAGCAGGTTCGCGTCAATCGACGCAGGAAGTGCGTCAATTGACGTGGCTCTATCTTCAGCGTCGATCGATGTGGATTCCACGTCGATCGATGTGGTCCTGTCTCGCCCCCTTCTGCGCGGTCTCACGATTTTGGCCATAACTTTCTTTCCCAAACAACGATTGACCCGATTCCAGTTGCGTTGGAAAGCTAACTCAAAGTTCTATCCATTTCTATGCGCCAATAGCCCGAATTCCTCATGTGGAAGAACGCTTCACTGCTACTCTTGCACGTCACTGCTTTCGGAACGGTTTTCCAGTGAATTTGGCCTATAACCTGCAGAAACACACCAAAGCACGCATAATACCACCCAATATAGACTCATGCATAAAATATATATATAAAATCAATAAAACTACATAAAATAGTAGAAAATAATATAGATAAGTGAGTGAAATAATGAGCTTATCACAAGAGCTCTAGGATTCTCTCTGAAGTGGCCTTTTCCGGGTTTGATCTGAAGGATGCCTTGGTCTGCTTCCCTTGCTGGCAAGCTTTGCACACACCTTCCTTTCGGAAAGTCTCAGCAGGCAATCCCTCAACAAGCTTGTGCTTGGCTAGGTGGTTGATGGCCTTGAAATTCAGGTGGGTCAACCTCTTATGCCATAGCCAATTCGTTTCTTCCCTGTTCAATGCTACAAAACAAGAATGTTGCTGGCCACTTTGCCAATCAACAATATATAGGCCACCCTTGCGGATGCCTCTAAGATTTACTTCACCTGTAGCATTGTCAGTGATTGAACAACCAGTATTAACGAAAGAAACGATGTACCCATTTTCGGATAGCTAGCTTATGCTTAGCCGGTTGTGTTTGAGATTGGAGACGAGCGCAACATTGATAATCCGTAGTCCATTTCGCTCTATGCATCCTCTCCCAATCACTCTGCCTTTGCTGTTGTCACCGAACATGACTGTGGGGCCATAAACTCTTTGAATATCTGAGAAAAACTCTTCATCCCCCGTCATGTGCGCTGAACAACCACTATCTAGGATCCACTCATTTGACATACTTGATGTCTTAGCTCTTGGATCCTGTTCCTGCAAAATAATCAACACATTGATTTAGGTACCCGCTTAGCATCGGGTCCTGCAGGATTAGCGTGGATCATGGTTCCTTTTGGAACCCACATTTTGGTGATTTTGAAGACTTTCTTCTTGATATCACTCTTCACACCTTTCTCAACCTTTGGATAAGCATGCTTTGCATAATTGGATCTAGGTGGAGTTGCGTGCTTAGCCTTCCTAGTTCTTTGAAATGGAAATGGAGTGGACTCAGGCCTCACATAGGTGTACCTCCTATGTGGTGTGTACCTTGGATACTGTGGTCTTACAGCATGGTATGCTACCTGCTTGCCCCTATGAAAGGTAGGATATGCTATCCTAGCATTAGATACATAATGCTCAGCATTCCTCCTTGGCACTGCTGAGTGTGATCTAGCAGACATCTTCTGGGTACTATGCTGAGATCCAGCAGATGTATGCTTAGCAGGCACTCTCTGGATACTATGCTGAGATCTAGCAATAGCATGCCTAGCAGGCATTCTCTGGATATTCTGCTGAGGTCCAGCAGAAGCATGCATGCTACGCCAATTTGTCTGCTTAGCAGTTGACGACTCTGCAATTACCTTTCCTTTACCTTTGTCAGCATTGACTTTTCCAGCAGAGATGAATAAAATCTTTCTCTGCTTAGAAAATTCAGCATTCTTACTTAAGGTTTCCTTAGAGGATTTTGCTTCAACACAACCAAGGCCCAATCCTGACTTATCAGAATGTTTCCTTTGTTGGCTCACAATGGCACTAAGAACTGCCTTACTGGATGTGTAAGCACATATACATTCCTCTTTAGGTTTACTCTTGAAAGCTAGATTCTCTTTTTCAATAATTTGAAAATTTTCAGAAAGCTTAGAGTAATATGTTTTAAGTTTCAAAAACTCCTCGCTATCAGACCTTAGTCTTTCGACTTCCTTGGTCAAAGATGTAACTTTAAGTTTCAACGAGGTGTTCTCTCCTACAATGGCATTTTTTATCTCATACATCTTTGAAAATTTAATAGAAAGCTTTGTGAGATAATCATACTCGGAATCTAGAAAAGAATCCTCCGATTCATGCACGATTGCTGAACTAGAAATGCTAGTAGATTGTACCTCATTCGCATCGACTGCTAGAGCCGACTCAGCATTCTGCTCAGCATCATCATCCTCATCATCAATAATATCTGCCATCAAGACCAGCATGGCCTCCTCATCATCTTCATCTGAAGAATAATACTCCTCTTCATTATTAGGAATGTCTAGCACTTCGGTCCTGGTCACCAATGCTCTGGTGACCGCTCGGACAGCTCTTCTCTCAAACCTTTGTTTGAGGCGCTCTCTTTCTTCCTGACTTACCCTTGGACATTCATGCTTAAGATGATCTGGAGAATTACATTCAAAGAATGTCCTTAGCTTTCTCTCTGTGGAACGAGAGGATGATGAAGTAAGCTTGGCTTCCTTTGCTTCTTTCTCAGCTTTGGCTCCCAGCATTAGCTTCTGAAGCTTTCGCATTTGCTCTTCTAGCTCACTGATCTTCAGATCTTCAGGCTGCGAGCTGGAGGGAGGAACTATCTCCTTTGCTGGAGAAGCTGGAGCAGATCTCTCAAGAGTACGAAAAGGCTTCTTTGGCTTCCATTTCCCAGCATCTTTCTTAGAAAAATATGCTAAGTCCTCAGAGTTTACAGCGGGTGCTGATGAAGCTTGTGCCACAGATAATAAACTCATGAGTTTTGAGTTGAGCAAATACCTCGGATGTGGACATTTAGCTAAGGTTTTTCTCGCTCAGGCTCGTCATCTTCACGAACCAGTCCTCCCGTAGAAAGAGCTTTGAAATGATCTTGTTATTCATCTCTCCATTATCATATGTCTTGCCCAGATTCCGGAGCTCTCCGACAATGGTGTTGAATCTTTCTTCCATAGCTTGGATAGTTTCTCCTGCATGCATAGAGAAAGATTCATACTTATCAACAGCTACCTGAAGCTTGTTGCGTTTCATCTGGTCGGTCTCCTGGGAAGATTCCCAAACATAATCCCACATTTCTTTGGTCGTATCAAAGTCTAATGCTTTGTCTGCCATTAACAGCGGCAATGAGTCAAGGATAAACTTCTTTGCTAAGTGCTCCAACTGAGCTCTCTTTTTTTCCTCCATTGTATATTCATCAAACTTCTTCTCGATCATCTGCGGAGGTCTCGGTTGACCATGAGCGACTTGACCGACGAAGGGGTTGACCTTCATAATCTTTATGGGACCTTTGGTGAGAACATCCACCATCTCTTGATGTATGCTCTGGAGTTGGATATTGGTCATCTTCTGCCATGAGTTGAACTTTTCTTTGGTATGCTTTGGCAAAGTATGATTCATCTTGACAAGCTTTAAGTTCCTGAGCTAGAGCAACAAAAGAACAAAATACCAGTGCAAGGAAAAAATGCAGATCTGGTCTTAAAGCGACTCAGAAGCAGTCGATCATTCAACCTGGCTCTGATACCACTTTTTGGTCCCAAATCAGAGTCGTCGTGGTGAATAGCAAATAACTAACACACGAAGGCAGCGGAAGATTAATGATTATCTTGCACTTAAGTTCTTGTCAAAATGTTTAGCTTGGAGTTGTTCTTAGGGTTTCTTACAGGTAGATACTCTCGCAACTTTCGATGCTAGGTTTCAAATCACAACAATCAAACAGTAAGGAATAAAACAGTAAAGATCTCACAAGATTTATAGTGGTTCGATCTTAAAGATCTACATCCACTCCTCAGTCGTATCACTGAGAATTTCACTAAAAAGATATTTGAAGTACAAGGAATCGCCGAACACTTGTAGCAGACGGTGAACTTTTGAGTCGGCCACCACAAAGCTATCCTCCGATGCTTTAATCTCTTCGGTCTGCAGCTACGGCCAAGTCAAGGGCGCACCTTCGTAAAACTTGTCCTTTGCTGTAATGGAGGTTTTATAGTTCTCTCCTGAACTTTGTCTGGTTTGGGCAACAGCCCGTCAGAGTCAATCCCTTTTCAGAGATGTGATTGTTGGATGCTTCCTAGGATGGAAGGTATCCGAATGATTAGATTCTTGAACAATGTCAAGGAATCTCTTCAAGATAGTGTCAGATACTCAATGGGGGACACTATGGTTGTTGAAAGCTTTGAATACTTCTCTTTAAGAGGGCTCTCAACTGACTACTCTCTCTTTTGCTTTGTTCGCTTTTGTCAACGAACTCTCTATTCGCTTTTCATTTTTTCAAGTGTTTGAATGTGCGAGTATGAGCAGTAGTAGTGTCTCTCTCTGTTAGACTTCTCTTTTATATCTGGAGATTCAAACTTTGAATCTCCAGATCCGTTAGACACAACGGTCTTCTCCGTCCAAAATGGTTACTTGCTTTTTCTTCCTTTCTGGCGTCGTACAGTACCTTTTTACCTACTTTGGGTAAGGTTTTCGTCCTTTGTTATACCTTCTGTCAGAACGGGCGTCTTTTGCAAGTGTTTGCTAGGTATTTCCTTGCATAGCGTTCTATCGGAGAATGCTGGAAATACTCTGCTAAGCCTCTTGATTGCTGAGCTCTACTTAGCAATATGCTAAGTCTTTTGGTTCCTGAGCTTCTAGCAATCTGCTAAGTACTAGCGAATGCTAACCGTTCAGCATTCTGCTATCACTTGATATCTTGGCTTCTGATTGCTATAGCTTCTAGCAATCTTCCGAGTAAGTAGTGAATGCAAACACTTTTAGCATTCTGCTAGATCTTTACTGCTGACTGCTGAGTAAGTACTCTTAGCAGTCTCTTCTTTACTGCATATGATAGCTAGCACCTTAGCAATCACTCTTCTTAGCACTTGACCGCTAACATCTCTAGCAGTCATTCTCGTCTGCTGACTTCTCTAGCAGCTACCATCTGCTGAGAATACTTCTAGCAATCTAATCTATTACAACTCGATATTTTTCCTAAACAAGATATTACACATGAGTTGCTAGACTATGCTAGACTTCAGCAATGATCGACCAAACTACTAAGGCTTTGATTCAACAAAACCTTTTACAATTTTGATCTAAGGGAGAATTACAACATAATTCCTAACAAAAAGGTACTTGATTACATGACTTTATTTGATTTTGCACGTTTAGTAGAAAATATTTAAGAAAATAATAGATTAAAATAATTTTCCAATATTACCTTATTTAGAAGCATTAATTCATCTTTCTTTTTCATTAAATTTAATATTCTTATTTTCTTGAATTATTTAATGGTGCATTTATAAATTACTTAAAAAATTTTTTATATATATATATATATATATAGGGAGCGGATCCAGTGAGAAAACTCTTAACGTGAGAAAGTGAGAAAGATACTTGATTGCATTCACGGCATTGCTTGATTGTATTCAGGTCGTTGCTTGATTGCAATGTTGCTTGATTGTGCTTTAGTTGTTGCTTGATTATTTTGTTGCTTGATTGCATTTTAGTTGTTGTTTGATTCAATATCAACCATTGATTTTTATAGATCTGATGGACATGATTCATTCTTTTTTCTCACATGGGGATTTTTTTTTACATGATCCCTCCTATATATATATATATATATATATAGGGTAGTGATCAGGTGAGAATAGGAGTTACTATAAGAAATAAGAATAAATCTCGCGCGTCCATCTCATCAAATCGACGAACAGGATTCATTCTCAGCATATTGAAAAACGCGGCATTTTTGCCCCAATATCGTGCAGTTTTAGTCTTTAAAGGCTAAAACTGTAAAAATACTCAAACACAAACAGCAACCTGCATTTTTAGCCCGATTTACTTCATTTTTAGCCCAATTTACTTCATTTTTAGCCCGATTTACTTCATTTTTACATAAATACGAATTGAAAATTTTTTAACATCTTCTTCTTCAAAACAACAACACGAGCGTAGTCTCTATAAAACTCAATACCAACATCAACAGTTCTTAAAACTATGCCCTTAAAATGCTTCATCTTATTAACACACTTTGGAATAAATGAACATGTAAGATACAAAAATGCACAAAGTTAACACTAAAGATGCACAATATA
>JAPKLW010000179.1:219285-268119 GCA_026898455.1 Plectranthus barbatus
TAAAACAAATTTTTTTAAACTATATTCATGCATAATTAACAACGTCGAGACCGAATACGGATGCGAAATCCAGAAACAAAGAAAAAAAATATGATCGACAAAAGAAATATAAATCAATTCGAACAAAGAAGGAAGAAGAAATCAAATCGCGCAAAGAAAGGAATAAAAAATCTAATGAGATACTATTTCAGATTATAAAAAGCTAAAATTACAAAAATAACCTTAATTTTGCAAAACTGCAGGATAATCGAGGAAAACTGCACACGGAGTAAAATAGATCATGAGCGTTGAAATCACAAAATCAAAGGCTAAGATTTATTCTTATTTCTCATACTAAAAACTATTCTCATATGATCACTACTCTCTATATATATATATATATATATATATATATATATATATATATATATATTAAAACAACACCACATTCTAAATATGGAATGATTTGGTTGTATTAATTATTTATGTTAGAAAATTTGATAGAAATATCCTTCATTTGCTTTTAAGTTTTGATTAGTCAAAGTATATAAAAGTCATCTTAGATAGTTTCAGTAAAGTCGAAAAACGTAAAGTCCTGTAAAGGTTCTTTCATCAAGTTGTAAGCTGAAGTTAATCTAAAGACTAGATTGATTGATCAGTCTAGTACGTGCAAAAGAGTCAACAGACTAAGGTTCACACTGAACTCTACAAGTGTGGATGACTATGAGTCTAGCTGAAGTTTGGATTTCGCTAAGTACGGATCCAGCAAGTATGGTCCCATCGATTACGCTATACTTACCAACATAGGGACTAAGCATACTTCAAAGGATGATGTCATCAGCATGGACTTGAAAGTATGATAACATCAACATGAACTTCCTAGTCCAGGTCCCAGCGCATAAAGACAATAAAGATCATTTGAGGAATGTACTAAAGAGTACTAACTTTAAGGATTGGAGATGCCTTAAAGTTTGCAAGCACGAAACTCTTAGTTTCGTCACCTAGTACAACCAGTTCGAGGTTCCTCAAACTCACAAATACTGTCGTTCTAACATAAAGACGAACCGTTGCTGTCAAAGTCAGAAAAAGGCAGAGCAGGCGCAGAACTTCTGAAAAGACACCACCTAACTACCTAGCACAACAACCAACAAAGGCATCCGATTGGACATCTTCTAATCTATCTCTAACGGGCATTTATTTCAAACCATCAACCTCACGGCTATAAATACCGGAGAACTTCAACAAGAAGAAGGTTACAAGCTACGATTTTACAATGCATATGAGGTACAAAGTTACAACACATACGAGCTACGAATTACACGATCACCGAATTGAGTAGGTGGAAGCAGACGATTTTCGAGCTTACTACTCACATACGTGTAGGGTTTGAGTCTACGATGGACAACATGAGTTGCCATTACTAAATTTTTGCCAAGGATCGTTCTTAGGATACCAGGAATAAATTTCAATTAAATAAACCATGCGAACCTATGCATGCTCCTACAAAATTAATTGCAGAGAATGAAATTTAGGAATACCTGATCTTCATCGTTTGATCTACAGATCTAGATCGGAGCCAATAACGATGAAGTAAATTTGGATCTGAATCTGAACAATGGCGTTGGAAGTTGTTCCTACAGATCTGATCTTCTGATCTGTTCCCTTGCTCCTTGAAAATCTGGTGAGGATTATCTACCAAGTTGGATCCTAGATCTGGAGAAATCGATCAGTTTCTCCCTCTAGATCAGCCGCGCTGTTCTCTCTCAATTTGCTCAATAACTGAATCACTAGATTTGATAGAGAGACGGCATATATATATAGTGTTAGAGTTTTGAGAAACCCTAACCCTAATGGGCTTGAGCAGTTTGTGGGCCAGACCAGGGATCAGATGCAAATACTAAAGTGGGCCCTCTTTATTAATTAATTATTCTTTGTTCAACCCAGAACATGATTAATCAATAAAACATTGTTTTAACCTTCACCACGGTAACAATGCTGACTCGCCCCTTTATTACCACGTTATTAGGAACGGGTTGCACCAAACTAACATGATCCACATATTTAAGGTTTTAGACATTCATTAATTAATTTGGCTTATGACAATCAGCCACAACTAATTAATCTCTTATTTCCTGAGTAATACCACTAACTCCTTTTCACTTATGCCTGAATTAAATAATTCAACCTTCAGGGTTTAGCATAATGAACCTTGTGAGCTCCTCAGGGAATGTCACCATCCTGAAACGGATATGCTTACCTAAACGTCCAGCCTAAGCAGGCCACACACAAATTGCCAACACCCAAAATATGGGTATAAGAGTACATGTAAGAATCGCCACCATGGTAAATCAAAGTGTGGTCAATTTGTGTGTGCCACTTATCCTTCAGTTAGGTTTAAGATCATAGGAAGTATGTTAGGGATCTGGCTCATTCATATGTCAATGAGAATGGCACATCCCACTGTTGATCCCATCAATACATAACCATGTACCGACACATCAATTAGCTAGGATAAGCCCACTTATGAACCGATGTGCCGCAGCTTAGACCGACAGCCTATCCAGGGACTGTCTCAGCTGTGATACAGTTTATATCTCGCTAGGTCAAACAATTCATATGATCCTCTGTGATCTCCTACACACCATATGGTCATCCCTATAGGCGAGATAATATGATATTATGGTTCGTTGTATGTTTGTTTCATCAAACAACAAGCATTATTGTAGCAACACATATATGAAGACCAGTGTACAAAACACTTAATCCTATATGCTTTCAGTATACAATCCCAACAATCTCCCACTTATACTTAAAGCATAATACCATTGCTTTACCAAAGTATTAAGTGTGTCTATACTTGTCCTAGCCTATTTACACATCTACGATCAAGAGATCGAACTTACCTTTAGACTCAGACTATAAGCATAACACTCATGAGTCATCTGAGACAGACACTGTGTAAATATATCCACTAGACCTTCATGTCAATCACTCCCTCTGCATACACATCACCTCTTGTCACTATTTCTCGTATGATGTGATACAACATATTCTATGTGTTTCACCACCTTGTAAGTCTTGGGTTCCCTTAAGTTTGTCATTGCACCAACACGAACACAATTCCATGTCATTTTATTAGGCAAACTTAGAACACACACCTCTAGAGGATAACATCGGAGTTATACTGCTTCTTGCGAAGCTAATGAAGTTGTCAAAAACTCAGCCTTCATACTGGAATCCGCTACACACTTCTGTGTTAGATTCCTATAACTCCTCCTCCAAGGCCAACACATAGTTAGAGGTCGATTTCCTTTCCTTATGATCCTCCTGGATATCCGATGTCATTCAACTCACATGGCACATTTGTAAACCAATATGCTTGTCCTGAGTTGAATTGATATCTGTTTAACATGCTTATAGCATTACAGATATCTAACTTCGTTCATTTACAATATAGAAAGACAACAATCTTTCTTGAAATGAACGACTCACCACAGAATCAATTTAAGCGACTTGAGATACCTGAACATCCTTTTCTTGTGACAACACAAGACCTTAATTAAAAGATGTTCTGAAATCTCATAAGTCCTACTTCTGAAACTATTTGGATAACCATCTCTTTATGTATGATAATATCTCCACTCCATTTACGAATGTGAAAATACCATCTACATAATGTGCAAGGAAAACCACGCTTCCGCTGACACATAACTGGTACATGAAACTATCATTCTCGATAGACAATATCGAAATGTCTGTTACATGATCTTGAAGCTCCTTTAAGTTCATACTTGAACTACCATGGCTTCCAGACATGATGCTTTTCACTTTACTGCACATAACTTATATGGTTGTTGCATACAGATGTCGTCACCTTTTATCAAGGTACCCGTTTATAAAATTCGGATGATGACATCTATCTTCCAGATAGTTAGATTCATATGTGCTGTTATGGTTAAAAGAATTCGAATGGTTTTAATAGTTGCAACCAGTGAGAAAGTCTTGTTGTGAAATATACCTTACTCATTAACCTAAACACTCGAATATACTAAGTTTCCATTCGAGCATTTTTCTTGTATATCAATGAGTTGCCTATAGCTGGAAAGTTATTTGGCAATCACTTATCCTAATACACACCCATAACCTTTACTGATTCATTTCTGAATTCGTTGCGCTTTAAGGGATACGTACGATGTTTTTCGTTAAGCTGGGAACAAGTCCAGAGACTGTTTCCACGAACTAGTACCATTAAGCCTGTTAAGGCAACCTCCCACTGCAACGATGCTCCTTTTACGTTGTCAATAAATGGTGCATTAATTTGTGGTTTACCACCTTACACAGGTGACCGTGCAATTGGTACCATACCTTCCAAGGTATGCTCAATATGCCACGGGGTATTTCCTGATGGATTTAAATTGTCTTCTCTAAAACGTTAGAGAACAATCTCACATTTGGATTCATGGTTTCATCCTATACAACTTGCTTGTATCTAGGATACACAAAGCAACCATCTTTTTCGTTTACCTGGAATAGCCCACAAAGCAGTACTAGCTTAAACCTTTCTTCCAACCAATCAGTTTCCTATATCAGCTTAACAGCCGAATTACCTATCATTGCCCTTTTGACAGAGTCAAGGTCTGCTAGGGTATTAGGAACTGATTTAAAAGACACTAGATTAAGCAAACATACAACTGCTTTTGGCTTTGTTCCCAAAACAAAAATTTGGCAAATCTGGCATAACTTATAAATTTTTAAAGAATCTTATTTCATTTTAACCTACACTATCCCAATCGAGAGATAATAGGTGTAGTTAATTGGGATGCAATCCCTTTGCTCTGCCAGATACTGTAAAAAACCCATCACTTAAGATACACCGTTATGAATGAACCATAACGGTTTTACGGTCTTGTTTAACTTATTCTCTACCTTAGTCTTGAACGCTCTTGATTAAACCAAGAGACTAAGACTTGTAGTGAACTAGATAAATATATCCAAATCTTAAATGATTACAACATCAATGCTTGTTAAGGCAACTGCGGAAGTATACTCAAACCAGAGCAAACACGAAATAACCTATAGAGATACAATCGCCTATTAAAAGGTCTGGTTACCATCTTATACCTCTAAGTAGTTGTCATAAGTACCATTCTTAGGAATACCTGGATTAAATCCATAATTCCATGAATTACTTAAAACTATTTAGACTGATGTAACCTATCTCTATAGAGATTCTTTAAATTATACCTTAGAACACTGATAGTTTATGTAATCAAGTAGTGAAGAGATAAACTTCTATAAAAGAAAACACTGTTATTCATCATGATAAAAAAACTCTATCGAATAACTGATAATCCAGAACAATAGAAGAAAAATATTGTTTCTCAAAACAAAACAACATCTCTTCAGAAACATAGTTTTAACATAAACTTAAAGCAAATAACTCCAACAGCTTGAGAACAATCTCCAGCATCTTCATTGGAGTTGGTAGTCTCATCATCCTCAAGCATTATCATCAGCTTGATTATCTGTATAGTGCAGCCAAAACATGATTAGTACTCACAGTAACCACTACTCACAAGGAGTAGAAAACTGATACTAAACATGTAAATGATGACGTACCTCGTCCATTGGTGTTAACACCTGGACAATTTGCTTTCGAGTGTCCTAGCTTGCCACAACGGTAACACTTGCCCTTTCCTTTAACTTTCCCAGCCTTTTTCTTTGGAGCATAAACTCCATTGTTCCCACCAGCAGTTTTCTTGTTCTTATTCCTAGTCGTTCTCTTAGGTTTTGCTCGTTTAGGAGCAGTAGACCGGCTACCGGAAGAAACCAAAACTGCATTTCTGGGTTCCATTAGGGACTGTGCTGCCATCAAGTCAATGAGTAACTCATTAAGAGTATACTCCTTCTTGTTCATCACAACATTCAACCTGAAGTTTACAAAGGACTTGGGAAGAGAATTTAGTATGATATCAACTTGGGCTTCCGCGTCAATACCACCACCATGCAATGTTAGTTTATCCATGAGGTGAGTCATGGCAACCACGTGTTCTCTCACTGAACTGCCTTCAGACATTTTCTTACACACAATCTCCCTCATGAGATTGAATCTGACAGTTCTATCCGTCTCCCCATAAGTCGCTGTTAGATTATCCATAATCTCACAGGCCTTATCATAATGCTGATGCTGCAGCTGTAGTACCTTACTCATAGTGGTCATCTTGTAGCATTTCACTACATTATTAGACTTGATCCACTTATCGTAAGACTGCTGCCGCTCGGCAGTAGCGACAGCAGTTGGGACTGACAGACAAGGATCAGTAAGGACAAACTTGTGTTCTTCCGCAACAAGGATATAATCAAAATTACGTTTCCATTCAAGGAAATTCGGACCATTGAGAGGATTTTGAGTGAGGATATTATTGACATTGTTCATAGACATATCTGAAAACAAATAAGTGAAATTAAATTCAGCACATACTACGAACAATTGAAACAAATATGCATAGAACCTTTAGATAAAACAATGCAATTTGCTTCCTCCAATTGCCCAAGCTAATTTACCGCAAGCTACTTGAGTAGACGTTTACGGCAAACGCTCAACCAGACCAAAATAGGTCGTTTAATTTCTTAACATGCCAGGTATCTTAAGCAAAAGAAATTAATATTGGAGATCCAAAGACCATGTTCACCTATCCGGAGCAGGGACATCATTCATGAGTTATACTCCAGGCAACATCTAAGCCAAAAATAACCACAAGCCTAACTCCGGACGTTTAGAGCGATTTAGCATACGTACTGGACCCATGCCGCATGCCCCTCACATCCTTTGTTATCTCATTTAGTTTAATCTTAGAGACCAGTGAAAGTTGTCTCAATGCAAGCTACTTGAGTAGACATTTGCTCAGAGGCTCCCACTTCTCATCTCAAACTAAGTGTTTTATTTAGAAACCTCATCGCACTAGAACTGGTGAGGGACCTCTAACGCAAGCTACTTGAGTAGACGTTTACGCTTCAAGATGTCTCACTTCCAGTGAGAGGTCGTATTTGTGGAGGTCTAATGATCTTGGTCAGAAAAGAACAAAAATCCAGCTTAGTATTTTTAAATTCTAAAGGTTTCATGCGCACACATTATTTTATGTACCATAAACTGTGTCACATCTAAAATTCCATCATAAATTAATATGATCCTGAAATTTATAGACACAATTTAAAACATAAAATAAATCACATAAAGCATGCTTGATAATTTAAAAATTGCAACATGCTTAAACAGTAAATAATTAAAGCAAATAATCATGCTTCCTATTATTTACTAGTGCGCATATAATAAATCACATCAGTACGAGAAATAATTAAATAAACAAATAAAATTTCTCGTGGCCCCTCAGATGCGATTACAACTGAAAAATAATTAAATCTAATCTATAACAAGATTTATTTTCAGTACAGATCTTCAAACTGGGCCTCCGTTGGACTTGAAAACTGATTTGGATTGGGAAATCAGCATTTGGGCTTCAAATTAGGGTTTCTGGCCCAAACAACAGCCAAACCCTAATTTTAAAGCATAATGGGCCGCCTCTGGGATGACGGGCCCGAGCTACAGCCCGGACTGCAAACCCTAGCCGCCGGAAACCAAGCTAGCCCACCGTGCCACCTTTCCAGCCGCCGCCTGCAGCCGGAGTTTGCACCCCAGTTGTCGCCGCCGCCTGCCCCTGCAGCCCTGCGATGTCGGGTCGCTGTCGCGAGCCACCCCAACCACCGGCGAGCTAGATGGCACTGCACAGAAGCAGTGAACGCAGCAAAGCTGCGCTGGTTCACCATCGCCGCGCGCGGTGCCTGCTGCTCTGCCTCCCTATTGCCGTTCATCTCCTGCACGCCTTGCCAGAGACGCGCGCGCAGCAACTGGCTGCTGGAGTGCGGCCCAGCCGCACAGGAAACCCTAGGGTTTTGTTGCGCCGCCGCTGCCGCTGCAACGTCTGTCAACCACCACAGCGCTGCACGCCTCGCCGGACAAGGAGCTCTCCAGAAACGAGCTCAACAGCCTGAAACAGGCGCGACCCAGCCACAGGTAGAAACCCTAGGTTTCTACCCGCCGCCGCCACCTGCCACCGCCCATCGCCGCCGCCTGCTCCTGGGCTGAATCCATGTTGAAATTGACGTGTTCATTGATCTTCGATTCTTCGTTTCTTCTGAATCTCAATTTCTCCAATTTTACAGATTTAAAATAATAAAGAAAATACAAAAGTAGATCTGAATCTATTACATGATTTTCCCTATTAAATCTAATCACGGATTTTCTCGTGGTAAAAAATAGATCCAAAAACGAGAAGGCCACGAGAACAAAACATCCACGACAATTGAAATCCATCCATGAACATACATATTTATTTAATCTCAATTCATCCAAGATAGAGCCTAAGAATATGAACCTGGCTCTGATACCAATTGTAGGGTTTGAGTCTATGATGGACAACATGAGTTGCCATTACTAAATTTTTGCCAAGGATCGTTCTTAGGATTCCAGGATTAAATTTTAATTGAATAAACTATGCGAACCTATGCAAGCCCCTACAAAATTAATTGCAGAGAATGGAATTTAGGAATACCTGATCTTCACAGTTTGATCTACAGATCTAGATCGGAGCCAATAACGATGAAGTAAATCTGGATATGAATCTGAACAATGGCGTTGGAAGTTGTTCCTACAGATATGATCTTTTGATCTGTTCACTTGCTCCTTGGAAATCTGGTGAGAATTATCTACCAAGTTGGATTCGAGATCTGGAGAAATCGATCAGTTTCTCCCTCTGGATCAGCCGCGCCGTTCACTCTCAATTTGCTCAATATACTGAATCACTAGATCTGATAGAGAGAAGGCATATATATATAGTGTTAGGGTTTTGAGAAACACAAACCCTAATGGGCTTGAGAAGTTTGTGGGCCAGACCAGGGATCAGATGCAAATAATAAAGTGGGCCCTCTTTATTAATTAATTCTTCCTTGTTCAACCTAGAACATAATTAATTAATAAAACATTGTTTTAACCTTCACCACGGTAACAATGCTGACTCGCCCCTTTATTACCACGCTATTAGGAACGGGTTGCACCAAACTAACATGATCGACATATTTAAGGTTTTAGACATTTAATAATTAATTTGGCTTATGAAAATCAGCCACAACTAATTAATCTCTTATTTCCTGAGTAATACTACTCACTCCTTTTCACTTATGCCTGAATTAAACAATTCAACCTGCAGGGTTTAGCATAATTAACCTTGTGAGCTCCTTAGGGAATGTAACCATCCTGAAACGGATATGCTTATCTAAACGTTCAGCCTAAGCAGGCCACACACAAATTGCCAACACCCAAAATACGGGTATAAGAGTACATGTAAGACTCGCCACCATGGTAAATCAAAGTGTGGTCAATCTGTGTGTGTCCCTTATCCTTCAGTTAGGTTTAAGATCATAGGAAGTATGTTAGGGATCTGGCTCATTCATATGTCAATGAGAATGGCACATCCCACTGTTGATCCCATTAATACATAACCATGTACCGACACATCAAGTAGCTAGGATAAGCCCACTTATGAACTGATGTGCCGCAACATAGACCGACAGCCTATCCAGGGACTGTCTCAGCTGTGATAAATTTTATATCTCGCTAGGTCAAACGATTCATATGATCCTCTATGATCTCCTACACACCATATGGTCATCCCTATAGGCGAGATAATATGATATTATGGTTCGTTGTATGTTTGTTTCATCAAACAGCGAGCATTGTTGTAGCAACACATATATGAAGACCAGTGTACAAAACACTTAATCATATATGCTTTCAGTATACAATCCCAACAGGACGAGGCATTCACCGACAAGCTATAGATCGTAGGAGCACTTTTAAAGTTCTGAGCTTAATGGTTTACCATTCGAGTGTCTGAAGAGTGGACGTAAGACGGTTTAGTCCGAACCACTATAAATCTATTTGTCATCTACTATTTTCTTCATTTTGTCAGCTTACCTATATTTTGAAACTCAACACTCAAGTGTTGTAGTACTGAATACTGACACTAAACATATTTGATGCTAAGTACTGGAACGAGATTTGACAAACCAAGGTGACACATCACAATCTGCTTGGATAAGTGCAAGCTTACTGAACAAACAAACTTAATTTTTGTTGTTCATATACTCTTTACTCTGATAAAATGGGGCCAACAAGTGGTATCAGGACGGTCAGTCCTCACAGGCTGGTCATTTTGAGTCGCTTAGGACTAGTATCCATTCCTTGCATATTTTCTTTTGTACTTTAGCTCAGGTACAATCATGATGAACATGATAAAGATGTCGCCATACAATCAAGAAAAGTACGAGATGTAGAAGAAGAGATCTTCATTCCCGCTATGGAGCGTTCATCCCATTTTGATAGAGGAACCGGAAAAGGGCCAATAAAGATTACTAAGGTCCTTCCACCTCTTGAAAATGAAGGTGCAAGAATCGTCGAAAAGTTGTACCGCGAGTGGAGTCCAGAGGACAAAAAAAGAAATCAACTCGACTCCGTAGCTCTAAAAGCCATACTATGTTCCCTACTTGACACCTTGGTGGAGGAAGTTATGTAGTTACCTCGACACAATTTGCCACAAAATCGATCAAAAGAAGCGCAGGATACTGCAAGTGTATGTCGACAAGTACGAGTCATTCTAGATGCAACCCGGAGAGGTCATAAAAACGATGGGAAAGAGATTTAATGCCATCATCAGTGAGCTCAAGGCTTTGGATAGGCCATACTCCAATGCAGATCTTAATGCCAAGATCCTATCCAAGATGTCGAAAGAGGATTGGTTCATCAAGACAACCGCACTGAAAGAAAAAGACATATCCAAAATGACGACCAAGGAGTTGTTTGCCCAACTACAGGCCCACAAATGGGACATTCAAATGGTGAACAAGAATGAGGCTATGTGAGTAGCCAGCTCTCCAAGCCACCAAGCTGAAGATGCAACTTACTTCGTGAAGAGGGATTCCAAATGGAAAACCAAGAAACCCTTCAATACTGACCGACCAGCTGGTCAATCAAACTTAATACAAGATAAACCAATGATGTCTGGTTGTCAATCCATGGAAAGATAAAGCTCAATCGCCGAGCTTGAAGAATAAATGAGGTGGTTTTCTAAACTCCTCGAGAAGGCAAAAGGGAAGAAGGAAGCTCTCGACTCTGAAGAAAGGAGGTTCATCAAGCGAGCCCCCAGAGCATGCTTCCAACGTCGTTCCTCCGAACACCTAAAATTTGAATGTCCTTCTGTGGACAAAAAGGAAAGGGAAAGACTGAGAAAAGTCTTTGAGCGCCGAGCATCAAAAGCCGTAGCACAAGCTATGCTAACAAGAACTGAGATGCCGAACATGCCCGATCATGATGAGGATTACTCATCTAAGGAAGAAGTTGACAAGGAAGACCAACTAGCCTTCTTGGTTGCAATCAGAGAAGAAGCTGAGGAAGATCCTGAAGCAAAGGTTGAGACAACACTCACAACTTTAAGTGACTAGGAAATCACTTCACCTCTTACTATTCGCTCAGCATACATTTTTTATGAATCTGAGTCATACTATTCTGACTTGGAGGAAATCACATTAGACATTTTATTGCTTGATTTCAAAGATTCTATGAAATAAAAAATGTCTTAGCTGGTAAAAACACCTCATTGAGATCACAAGTCTTAGTTTTGACCAAAGTGATAGCAAATTCGAGGTCTATCAGTGAGGAACTAGGAAAATTGAAGGAAGAACACTCAGCATTACTCAAAGATTTTCAAGATTTTAAATCTGAGTGTAAATCCTTAAATTTAACCATTCTTGAGCAAGATGATAAACTTTGTTTTTTAAGAAAGGATCAAGAGGGCTCGATGAGGTAATGCAAAGCATGAGAGAGCCTTCAGATAATTCAGGGTTAGGTTAAGAAATGATTTGAGCGGTAAAAACCCTGCACCTACTAGTACTAAAAGACCCATCATTTTTATAAAAGAAAATCTTAGTACACAGTGTGAGTCAAGTGGTCAAGGGTTAACAGTCAAAGTGTCAGCTCATACTAGCAATGCTAAAGGTTGGTTAGTCAACAACCCTAAGCTGATGGATCAGAATGAGAAAAATAAGTCCAAGTTAAAGGGCAAGCTGGTTAAACAAAATAACCTTAAGTTGGCAAAATCTCATGCTGACATGAAGTCAGTACGACCACAAAAGTTGACAAAGGAAGTCAGCTTACTTGACCAGTTCAGCCAAGCAGTCAACACATGATGCAAGAAAGAAGAACATCCAACCCGGTCAACATACTAACCAGGGAATCAAATCTCAAGTCCAGCTTGAGAGGAGGAGTATACCAAGTAGGGAGAACATCAACTTGAGGCAAGAGCCAAATCACACTTTTGTACTTAATGGCTATGAAGGCTAACGAGACGGTCCATACTTGTTCAACAAGCATCCACCAAGGTACTCACATCCGGAACCAAGATTTCGAGGTGCTCAACAGAAGTATACTTCTAAGAGAACTTCATACACTGCCATGTAGGGTTTTCCCGTGAACCGAATCACCAAAACCAAACTGAACCGGATCGATTTATGGATATTGTCCATAATTAAATACAAGATAAAACCTAGCATGCTCCTATGAATTTAATTCTGATAATTGTGGATTGAGGAATTACCGTTATTCCGTAGTGTCTGAACCGATCTTTTGCGTTTGAATTTCCAACTTCAATTCAACCACGCGATTCGACTTAATCTGCTCAGATCTGCTACTAGTGAGGATTCTACAAATCTGTGTTGTAGGCCGGAGAAGAAAAATCCTTCTTCTCCCCTCTACAGGCGCCGCTCACTCTCTCTCTTCCTCTAGGGTTTCACCGATTTGAATGTGTTTAATAGTGGCTAGGGTTTCCAGAGAGAATGGTCTATTTATAGATCCAGGGTTTTATCCCTAATGGGTCCTGGGCCCTTTTTCAGCATATTTAATTGGGCAAGTCCTGGGACCTAATGCAAATAATAAAGTGGGCCTATAATTAATTAATTCTCATGTCCACAACCCAGGACATAATTAATTAATTAATATTAATTCCTTTTCACCACAGAATTAATACTGACCTACCCCTTTATTATCACGTTATGAGAACGGGCAGCATTAATTGAGAATCCCCATATTCAAGGTTACCGGACATCCATTAATTAATCGGAGCCTCTGACAAGCTCTAACTACAATTAATTAATACCTTATTATTCCTGAGTGGTACCACTCAAACCTTATCACTCGTGCCTGAACTTAATCAGCCTGCAGGACTTTGACACGATGAATGTTATTGAGCTCCTCAGGGAATGCCCCCATCCTATTACTCGAATATGGTTACCTAAACCTAGTCTCAGGCGGTACTACACGAACTGCTGTTACCCAAGATGCGGATATACGAGCACGTTACTTAGGCTCTCCACCATGGCAAGTCAAAGCAACAGTCAACCCTTGCAAACCCCTAAACCTTCGTTAGGGTTTGGACTCAATCAATATAACGAGGTCTTGTATTCGCTGATGTCAGACAGACGAATACATCTCACTGCGGTCCATCAATACGCCACCTCTACGTACCAGTATGTCAAGTAACCAAGACAAACTACTTATTCCGACAATGCCGCAACCATCCGGACAGTCGTATCCTCATACGCTGTCTCGGCTGTGATCAGATTTATGTCTCACTAGGTCAAGTGATCATACTGTCTTCTGCGATCTACAACACGCCGTATGATCTTCCCTATCGGTGAGACAAGAGGATACCATTGTTCATACATGTAAGATTGTTAACAGATAGGAGAAATAAACCGGTTTATACTCATTATAATAAATGCTTTCAGTATACAAAACCCATCAATCTCCCACTTATACTCAAAGCATAACTAAGCTATTACAGAGTATATAATCCGTCTATCTAGTATGCTGTCTCTTTAACCACTTTCAGTGATCGGCATCCACCTCAGACCCAGCTCACGAATATGTCTTTCGTAAACTTTCTACGGCAAGCTCTTTGTAAATGGATCAGCAAGATTGTCAGCAGTGTCAATCTTCTTAATCAGCACATCGCCTCTCGATACAATTTCTCGTATGATATGGTACTTTCTCTCTATGTGTTTGCTTGCCCTGTGAGACCGCGGTTCCTTTGAGTTTGCCACTGCACATAGTTATCACAATAAATTATGATGCTCCTCGGCAAACTCGGGATCAGGCCCAACTCTAAAAGGTAGTTCCTGAGCCATACCCCCTCTTTCGAGGTGTCGGAGGCGGTGACATATTCCGCCTCCATGGTGGAGTCAGCAATGCATTTCTTCTTTGAGCTCCTCCAAGATACAGCTCCACCTCCCAGGGTAAATACATATCCTGAGGTTGATTTCTTCTCATCCTGGTCCCCTTGGAAATCCGAGTCTGTATAACCCACAGGGCACTTTGATAAACTAGGCAGAAATTCCTAGTTTTTTTCAAATACTTGAGGATGTGCTTTACAGCAGTCCAGTGCGCCTGTCAAGAGTTAGACTGATATCTTGTTACCATGCCAACGGCATAACAGATATTTGGCCTGGTACACAGCATATGGTACAAGACTCTTCTCATCTTTCTCCCGCTGTGTCTGAGGACACTGCCCACTAGAAAGATAAACGCCATGTCTGAAAGGTAGCAAGCCTTTCTTGGCGAGTTGCATGCTGAACCGGGCTATCAAAGTATCCACATAGGATGCATGGGATAAGCTCAACATTCTTCTCTTACGATCTCATAAGACCTTAATCCCAAGAATGTAGCCAGCTTCTCCCAGATCCTTCATTCGGAACTGTTCGGATTACCAATCTTTGATTTAGGACATCACTCCCTCGTTGTTTCCAAATAGGAGTATGTCATCAACGTAAAGTGCAAGGAAGACCACGCTCCTACTGACACAAAGTCGGTAAACACAACTTTCATTTTGCAACTGTGCAAATCCATAGGATTTAATCACATTGTTGAAACGTAAGTTCCACGACCTTGAAGCTTGCTTAAGTCCATACAAGGACTTCCTAAGCTTCCAGACAAGATGTTCTTCGCCCTTGCTTATGTAACCCTCGGGTTGCTGCATATAGATGTCCCTACCTTCTTCAAGGTAACCGTTGAGAAAAACGGTTTTGACATCCATCTGCCAGATCTCGAGGTCCATATGCGCAGCTATGGCAAGGAGTATTCGGATGGATTTGAGCATGGCTACGGGTGAAAAGGTTTTGTCATAGTCAATGCACTCTTTCTGACTATAACCCTTTGCCACCAGCATGGCTTTAAAAGTCGTGATTCATCCATCCGCCCCTTTCTTTCTCTTGTATACCCATTTGCACCCTATGGCCCTAAAGCCATCCGGCAAATCAGTTTTCAAGTATACATCCATAGCAGTTATGGATTCTATTTCAGAATCCATGGCGACACGCCATTTGGCAACATCCTTGTCCTGCACTGCCTCTTCGTAAGTCAGTGGGTCAGAGTCCTCATGTCCGTCTTCCGGGCTCAAGTCCGAAGACTTACCCACGAACATGTATCTTTCCGGTTGGAAAATAACTCTTCCACTACGACGAGGCATCGGTGTCGTGTCAGTAGTAGGTGCAGTAACTTGTGGTCCTGCTCCTTGCACTGAAGAACGTGTCTGTGGTGTTGTGCCTCTCACAGGTGCACCCACATCTACACGCTCCCCTTCCCTTGGAATTGCATTCTCGTTCTCAATTTCTTGAAGAACGATATCACTCCTTGACTTGTGATTACTCACATACTCGTCCTCCAGGAATCTAGCGTTGGTGCTAACAACGACTCTTTGACTCTTAGGACAGTAAAAGTAACCACCTTTCGTTTGCCCGAGATACCCTATGAACAACATTACTTTTGACCTGCTTTCTAACTTATCAGGTTCCTTCGACAGTACGTGTGCCGGACAGCCCTATACTCTAAACTTGCACAAACTAGGTTTGCGACCAAGGAAGAGCTCAGAAAGCATCTTAGGAACTGATTTAGAAGGCACCACATTAAGCACGTAAGCTGTTGTTTCCAATGCGTAGCCCCAAAACGAAATTGGTAAGTTTGCATAACTCATCATTGATCTTACCATCTCTAGAAGAGTCCTATTTCTTCTTTCAGCTACACCGTTTTGCTGGGGAGTACCCGGTGCAGTCCACTGGGATGTAATCCCATTTTCTGACAAATATTGCAGGAACTCGTTACCGAGGTATTCGCCACTACAGTCAGATCGCAGCTACTTGATAGTTTTCCCGACCTTCTTTTCTACCTCAGCCTTGAACTCTTTGAATTTCTCAAAGCATTCAGATTTGTAGCGAAGCAGGTAAACGTATCCGTACCTTGACTAGTCATCAATGAAAGTGATGAAGTACTCGTACCCTCCACGAGCCTGCGTGGACATCGGTCCACATAAGTCAGAATGGAACACTTCCTCTGCTCGAGACTGACTAGCCTTGAAAGGCCTAGTTGACATCTTGCCCTCGATGCAGGATTCGCAGACTTGATAAGGTACAGTCTGGACTAGGTCCAATGTACCGTCATCCGCAAGTCTCTGAATCCGCTTCAAGCTGATGTGACCCAGTCTCAAGTGCCAGAGATATGTAAGATCCTCATCAGAAGAAGTAAATTTTCTCTTTCTAGGATTATCAATTACGGATGAATTACATGCAATACTTAAGGAAATATTTGATCAAAGTAACATAGATATTGTAAATCAACATCCCATAATGGATAACATTGTTACTACCAATGATAAAATCATAAATAACAAATATCCATAAAAGTTGATAAAATTTGTCCTGCCGATAAACCATGTCCTACAAATAAATTCTCAAATGTACTTAATTCATCAAAAACATAAAGAAAAGAAAACTCCATGAAGCTCCGTCATGAAACGTTGCCTTCATCCAGTTTGGTATCTTCTTGCCATCACTCACTGCCCTTGTCGGCACGGTCCCCTGCAAAGTACAACAACATGATCAACAAGTCAGTGCTTACAGCTCTAGGAGAGCAACAACGGACTCTAATCATGCTTACAGTTATACATGCAAAATGGCATACCTTGTCTAGCTTTGTTGGCTTGACAATCTTTCCTCCAGTGTCCTTTCTTACCACACCTGAAGCACCTGTCCCTTTCAGTCGCCACTTTAGGCTTTTTCCCAGCCCCACCATCCTTCATAGGTGTCTTCTTGGCCCATTTCTTAATCCCTTTCTTTCGCTTCATACTTTTTGGTACAGTAGAGAGATTACCAGAAGTGGCCAAGGCAACCTTCTGAGGGTTCATGACCGATTCCGCTGCCATCAAGTCATTGAGCAACTCGTTAAGAGTATACTCTTTCTTGTTCATGACAACATTCAACCTAAAACTCTCAAAGGACTTGGGTAGAGAGTTCAGTATGATATCGACCTTAGCCTCAGCGTCGATATCTCCACCATGCACAGTTAGTTCATCCATGAGGTGAGTCATGGTAACTACGTGCTCTCTCACTAAGGTGCCATCAGTCATTTTCTTACTCACGATTTCCCTTATGAGAATGAACCTGACGGCTCTATCAGTTTCCCCATAGGTTGCCTCCAGACTCGTCATGATGTCATAGGCATCCCTATGGTGCTGATGTTGCTGTTGTAAGACTTTCGACATAGTGGTCATCATGTAGCACTTGACTACATTGTTCGATTTCTCCCACTTGTTATAAAAGTCTATATCCATTTGACTGGATTCAGCAGTTGGCACTTCGGGACGAAGTACTTGCAGAACGAACATATGTTCTTCTGCAATCAGGAGGTACTCGAGATTGTGCTTCCATTCTAGGAAGTTTGGACCAGTTAGAGTGTTTTGTGCGAGAATATTGATGACATTAGACATAGACATATCTGAAACAATAAAGAATCTTAAATAAGATCATACATGTAGAACTTCGGAAACAAATGCATTGAAAACCTTTTAATAAATCAAAAACAAATGTTTTCCACTAATTGCCCAAGAGTTCCCACCGCAAGCTACACTCGTAGACGTTTACGGTGTCACCCTCAACCAGAACTGCGGGTTTTAAGCCCCAATCCATTTAATTTCACTTCCATGTCAGGAAGCTTTTGACACTAGAAATTAATAATTAGTGAAAACCTTAGACCAAGCCATCTCTCAAGAACAGGGATGCAATTCTTGCATTATATTCTAAGCAATTAACCATAAATTTAACTCCGGCCAAAAGAGACAGTTTAGCATGGCACGTAACCATACCGCACAGCCCTTAAAGCTTTTGTTATCTATAATTTAAATCAATTTTAGAATACTTGTGAAAGAGATCTATGCAAGCTACACTCGTAGACGTTTACGCAAAGCCCTCCCACTATTCACATGATTGAAATTGTTTGTCTAGAAATCCCAACAACCGTACCCATGCACCTCTAGGAACTAGCAAGCTACACTCGTAGACGTTTATTAGAACGAGAGATACACTTACAGCCTAGGACCGCTTTGTGGAGGTCAATTGATTTTAATTAAAAAATATGCTTAGTATTTTTCTTTTAAAAGGTTTCTTTATGCAACACATAATTTCTTTGTCATTATATTTCCCAAATTTATGCATGTAATAATACAAGCCCAAAAATTCCCAAAATATAATTCAACAAGAAATTAATCACATAAGCATGCTTGGAAAGCTGTAAATAATAAAAGCGATAAATCATGCTTTTCCTATTATCTACACATGCTTAATTGCGCACATAAATAAATCACATATCATACGAGGACAATTAAGACAAACAAAAATTCCTTGTGGCCCCACAAAAATAGAAAAATAAATTCTATCTATTACAATTTGAATTTGAATCTAATTTGGATAATTCCAAATCTTCTCAAATCTTCAAGGGCCTCCAAATCTTGATTCACCAAATCTTTTGGGATTTAGGCCTTTGTGATCTGATGATTTGCCCTAACCCTAATGCAAACCCTAGGGTTTACACAAGATTGCACAAACCACCAAAACACAAGCCACCGCGACGGGACAGCATCAGCCAACGACGACCACCGCCGCCGCCAGCCAGCCATCGGACCGCCGCCGCGCGCGCTCGCCCAGAGGGCTCGCGCGCGCGTGCTGTGCGCACGTAACACGCCCCGGCCGCGCGCCTGCTGCACAGCGTGCCGCCGTCCGCCTCCGTCGGCTTCGTCTTCGTTATTCGTCCTCGACCCGTCCAGTTACATAATTTGAAAAATTACAGAAAATCTATTCTATTACAATTTTTCAAATCTACACTAATCACGGATTTTCTCGTGATTTTACAAAAATAATTCGGCCCTACACGGATAAACCACCGCGGGCTGAATCACACGGGTTGCCACGAGGAACAAAAACCATCCACAATAATAAATTTATACATACATGTGTATTGAATTTAATTATACACAAAAGAGCCATAAATCAAGAACCTGGCTCTGATACCAATTGTAGGGTTTTCCCGTGAACCGAATCACCAAAACCAAACTGAACCAGATTGATTTATGGATATTATGCATAATTAAATACAAGATAAAACCTAACATGCTCCTATGAATTTAATTCTCATAATTGTGGATTGAGGAATTACCGTTATTCCGTAGTGTCTGAACTGATCTTTTGCATTTGAATTTCTAACTTCAATTCAACCACGGGATTCGATTTAATCTGCGGAAGCAAAAATTAGTAATCTAATTTCTTAGAAAAAATCGAAAACAAAGAGAGAAGAAAAGAGAAATATGTTCTCCAGATTAGATCTTCAGGGTTGTGTCCCAATGCTGCTCAGATCTGCTACTGGTGAGGATTCCACAGATCTGTGTTGTAGGCCGGAGCAGAAAAATCCTTCTTCTCCCCTCTACAGGCGCCGCCCACTCTCTCTCTTCCTCTAGGGTTTCACTGATTTGAATGTGTTCAATAGTGGCTAGGGTTTCCATAGAGAATGGTCTATTATTATAGACTCAGGGTTTTATCCCTAATGGGCTACTGGGCCCTTTTTCAGCATATTTAATTGGGCCAGTCTTGGGACCTAATGCAAATAATAAAGTGGGCCTATAATTAATTAATTCTCATGTCCACAACCCAGGACATAATTAATTAATTAATATTAATTCTTTTTCACCACAGAATTAATACTGACCTACCCCTTTATTACCACGTTATGAGAACGGGCTGCATTAATTGAGAATCCCCATTTTTTAAGGTTACCAGACATCCATTAATTAATCGGAGCCTCTGACAAGATCTAACTACAATTAATTAATATCTTATTATTCCTGAGTAGTACCACTCAAACCTTATCACTCGTGCCTGAACTTAATCAGCCAGCAAGACTTTGACACGATGAATGTTATTGAGCTCCTCAGGGAATGTCCCCATCCTATTACACGGATATGGTTACCTAAACCTAGTCTCAGGCGGTACTACACGAACTGCTGTTACCCAAGATGCGGATATACGAGCACGTTACTTAGGCTCTCCACCATGGCAAGTCAAAGCAACAGTCAACCCGTGCAAACCCCTAAACCTTCGTTAGGGTTTGGACTTAATCAATATAACGAGATCTTGTATTCGCTGATGTCATACAGACGGATACATCTCACTGTGGTCCATCAATACACCACCTCTGCGTACCAGCATGTCAAGTAACCAAGACAGACTACTTATTCCGACAATGCCGCAGCCATCCGGACAGACGTATCCTCATATGCTGTCTCGGTTGTGATCAGGTTTATGTCTCACTAGGTCAAGTGATCATACTGTCTTCTGCGATCTACAACACGCCGTATGATCGTCCCTATCGGTGAGACAAGAGGATACCATTTGTCATACATGTAAGATTGTTAACAGATAGGAGAAATAAACTGTTGTATACTCATTATAATAAATGCTTTCAGTATACAAAACCCATCATGCCACACCCTCCCAATCAAAAAACATGTATTATTTCTAAAGGAAGGGAAAGGTTCATGCCAGTGATAACAACAAGATAACACCTGCTGTTTGATATGTGCGTAAAATGACCTATATCTCCAGGTGTGAATGTGCATGTTTGTGGCCATTTTACTCTCATATCATATGTTTGTGTTGTTCTTTGTTGAGTTTTCGTGTTTTTGTGTTTTGGATGGTGTAGGTTGAGTTTTGAGCATAAAGCAGCACTTTCGGCTTGGTTTTGGAAGAAAATCGCCCGAGCTAGAGATCAAAGGAAGTTAGGCTTGACCGAGCAGAGTAATCCGGTTTTCAGAGAGCAGGCTCGGCCGAGCTGAGCCTGGCTCGATCGAGCCATGTCGGACAGAGGGCTCGCTTAGCCGGTCCTGCAGTGCTTGGCCGAGCCATGGCCTTCAGAGAGCTCACTCGGTTGAGCCAATCTGACTCGGTTGAGCCAATCTGGCTCGGTCGAGCCAGAACGTGTCTTGGCGGTTATTTCAATTTCTGAGCTATCCTGGGCGATCCTACCTTGGCCCGGGCAATCCGAGGCTCTGTTTGCTCGTCTATAAAAGGGGGAATTCTGAATTTTTAAAGAACTTTTTGCTCATTTTTCATTAAATCAACTTGGAAATTCTCTCCCATTCTATCTTCCATCCACTTTCCATCCACATTCAAGAGGATCAAGGACACATTCCACTACATTTGTTGAAGATCAAGGAAGATCTACGGGTAGATTGAGTACAAGTCAACAATTGGGGAAGATCTACATTTGACCTTTCAATTTGTAATGAATTTCCTTACGTTATCTCTTGTATACAATCAATTGAAAGGTATGGAGAACTAATTCATTGTGAGTGTTGTTTGGATTGATAATGTGTGAAATTGAGATTGAATGTTGAATGTTTACCTTCCTATGAGAGCTTGAATCACACTAGATCTTATCCCCAATCACCTAGGTGTAGGTAATAGCCAACGTAGGTGGTTTTTGACGTGAACACTGCAGCCAACACGCGGGTGGAATCGTCGTGAATAATGTGAATTCATATGATTCTAAATCCAATCCATGTGCGGAAATACGTCATAGGGCAATAATCTACGTTCAAGAAGGAGTGGACTAGGAATCAATAACGTGACTGTTTGAGATTACTAGGATCATCTACGGTTAACTCACCATGACAAGGGGTTAGCTACTTTAGAGTGGATTGCTCAATCTCATAGGAATTAAATTGAGTTTACATCACAATTTGATCTAAGTTGAACACATTAGATTTCCATACAACATTCACTCTTATCTCATTTGATTGAACTTATTACTTCATCTACCTAGTTTGGAAAGCTTGATTGGTTGTTTAAAAAAGGTTCTATTCAATATGATTGCTATTGTGTTTACTTCATTTATGCTTAGTTTAGTTATTGATTTTGCCTAGCTAATAGAAAAACTCAACGATATATGTTTTTCCTAACTACAAACATTCCATACGAGTAGGGAGTATTCTATTGGGAGAAGTTGAAAACAACCTTGGATTGATAAAATTTAACTTGACTAAGTGTTGTTTTTACACCGCATCAAGTTTTTGGCGCCGTTGCCGGGGATTCTTTTTAGTAGTTTTATAGATATTGCTAAAAGCTTGGAGAGTTGTATGTTAGGTGTTTGATCAATTGTTTGTGTGAATTTTTGTTCTTGCATGATTGTTGATTTTACTTGGTTTGATTGAATTGCTTTGGTTTTGTAATTGGCTATTGTGGAAATTTTAAGTTGTTTATGATAACTAGATCCAAAGCTCGTGAGCTTGAAGAAAGGAAGTTTCGACAAAGGAGAGATAATATTGAATTTGAGTTTGAGATGGATAATCGTGGTGATGATACGGTTAGAATTGAGGAATTGGAGAGGCAACTTGAACTTATGAAAGCAATAATGAACGAGAGGAATGGACCACGAAGACCGCTCCATAATTTGTTTAGACCGCAAGGGGGACCGACAACCGAAGGATTCCGGTTGGGAGTTAATGCAACTCAGTTTGAGATCAAACCGCAGCTGGTGCAAATGATCCAAAATAACCAATTTGGGGGGCATGTTACGAAGGATCCAAACATCCACATATCAAGATTCTTGGAGATCACAGATACGATAAAAATTAATCAAGTTCCCCTAGATCAAATAAGATTGTGGTTGTTTTCATTTTCTTTGAGAGATGGAGCTCGAAATTGGTTTGAAGGATTGGGTAAATCGATCATTGCTACATGGGATGAACTCCGAGAGAAGTTCTTGTTCAAGTTCTTTCCGCCTAGCTTGACATTGAAGAGGCGAGCCGATAGTGCGTGCTTGTGTTTAATATTTTTGTTAATTTATTTCTTATTTTCATTTTCTTTTAACATATCAGCAAGATATAAAAAAAATTAAGCCACATCAACATTTTAACGGTTGACGTGGTAAAATGTTAATTGTGTTAAAAAATTGGGATAAAATTGCAGGATAAGTAAAAATATATCCATAAAACTAAAAGATTGTGATTGAATTCCAAAATCTTATAAAATATGGGATAGATATGCATTGATTGAATTTAGTGCCCTTGTTTACTATAACACTGAACGTTAAAGATATATGCACAAAGGAAATAAATTTTTTTTACAAATTCATTTCTAAACTCAAGAATGCCTCACGATAAAAATAACTTTACTATTAAAATAGTTAATTTCTAAACTCAAGATTGCCTCACGACAAAAATGACTTTACTGTGAAAAATAGGTTTCACACAATAAATTAAAACAACTCATTTTCTTCTTGATTTACTCCCTTGAAGAAACTTCACTTTATATAGATGTTGACGCAACTTCTACGAAAAACCGAACAAGCAATCTAACATAATACAAGCCCAAGACTCATCTACTGTTAGATTCACTCATTGGAGATAGATTCCATCGCGTGATTGAATGATTCACTAAAGGATGAAAGTTCGTGTTGGTCTCGAATTTATAAATTTACATAGCAAAAGTCTTATATGTAGTGAACCTAACTAACTCTTTCTCAAGTCAGTCGAAGCTTCTCAAAAGCTTAAGTTCGTTAAAATGCTCTTAGATTAATTCAGATGCATACACCAACTCTTAGATTAATTCAAATGCATACACCAACAACTTAGTCAGTCGTTGCGTTTTAAGTGAAAAAATTAGCAGATAATCAAGAATAAAAAAAATCAATAAATGACATTGAATTTATAGTGGTTCGGATACAAAATATTTTGTCCACTCTTCGGTCAATGATTGGAAATTCACTAAGAATAGTTTACAACACAATGCAATCGAACTTCTTCTGATTTCGGGAAGCTCGTATGTCCTTCGGATTCCAAGGTACTTTCAAACATATGACTTTAACACAAACACGTCGCTAGGCTCATGGCTGACTTCAGTCTTCACGAGCTTTACCACAAACACGTCACTAGGCTTGAGGGCTAGATAGGTTGTGATGTTTTGTTCTTCAAAAAATGTGGTTTGCTGACGATTCGGTGCTTCTTTCAAAGATTAAGAAGCAATCTCAGGTCCATCTATTTGGAAGAATTGCTGAACTCCAGATCTCAAGATATAGATAGCTTGGATCTTGTGTTCAAGAACACACTAAAGAGTAGAATAGAGAATGTTTTAATGTTTGTGTATGAATCGTTGAGCGTATATCTGCTTAACCTTTTTCTTCGACTGAAGTTCTACTCTATATATAGGGAGGGAGACGGCTTTCTTCCCGTTTGTAGTTGTTAGTCGTGTTGTCCTTTCCTGAAAAGGTGACATCACCTTTTGTAGAGTGGCTGAGTTTTCGTTAGAACGTCTCTATTTTTATCGTTTATTTTTCTCTTCTCCCTTATCTTTGTCGGTTGAGTCTCCTTGCTGCAAGTTTGTTCTCAGGAGGTTTCGTTCAATTGTTTGAATGAGTGAGATGGCCTATCAGTTACAATTCAATTTCCTATATATATTACATGTGTTGGACACAACCTATGTCAGTTCTATATAATGATAACTTACTTGATACTCCCTCCGTCCCATTTTAATAGTCATGTTTCCCATTTTCGTCCTTCCCACTTTAATAGTCCTGTTTCTAAAAAAGGTAACTTTTTCACACTCAACAATAAAATATTAATTCCACTCAACTTATTCTACACTCACATGCCTTAGTTATTGTGCCAAAAGCAAACGAGACTATTAATCTGTGACGGAGGGAGTATATGGTTTAACTCATCAAAATATAATTTTTCTAACAGCCCAGGATAGGATGGATCGACTTAATGAAGAATATGACTCTGAGTAATGTAGTTACTCAATCTCTCTTCACTTGTGATCTTCCTTTTATTTGCTTGAATGGAATACACGATCACTTAGGCCACTCTATCAGTAGTGGACACGTTCTCTTTCCTACCTTCCACTTGCACCTAACACAATCTAAGTAGCAGCCACACAATCTCACGTAGGAAATAGTTAAGGTCGTGGAGATATTCCCTAAAAAAAATAGGAACATAAAATAGAAGAGAAAAAGAGATAAAAACGATCCCGTAAAAATAGGAGTTGACAAAAACTAATAACCCTATAAAGCAATGAAGGATAAGATTAAAAATAAAATGTTTATATCTTTAACATTCGCATGTTACAATATTGTGTAGCATGGTAGTGTTATCATATATAATTACCCAATTGTAATATTATATGATAATATAATTTTTTTTCTTAAAATGATTATATCAAGTAGAAATTTGTTTGTATCAAGAAATTAGAATCACTCTTTTTTATGTATTACCCATTTCAGTATTATTTACAAGTAGGTATATATGGTTACAACCACAACCTACACGAGTCTATTAATAATTTCTTGAAGCTGGGACCTTTCGTAGTAATAACAATGGGTGTTGTGGTCAAGCAACGGACCATTAGATAAATAATAAAAATAGTTGACATTACTACTTAATTAATGCACCACACAAATCCGAGCAATAACAAAATGCTTGGTAATTAAGTGGGTATATGTTAAGGAAAAAGATATCTTGTAGTATCTTTATTGTTAGGGTTTTCTCCTACTTTCATGGTTCCCTTGTATCTACATAAACTCTTGTATTGTAAACTTTATACTTCGGGAAATAAGATTTAATTTCATCATCACATGGTATCAGCAAGTCATAAATTAAAACCCTAGCCTCTTTTTTTCCTTCCCACGGCTCTCACGTCGTCTCTCCATGGCTGACCACGATCTTCCGACCCTCTCCCTTTCCACCATGATCTATATGGTGAACATAAAGCTGACTTCATCTAACTACCTTCTCTTGCTCGCCCAACTTGAGTCTCTCCTCATCAGCCAAAACGGCTCTACCGCTGCTCCTCTGGCCAAACTCACCACTACTGCCGGTCGTGCAGAACCTAATCCTGAATATGCCAAGTGGTTCTCTCGCGACCAGCTTCTCAAACTATTTCATGTCTCGACCCTAACTGAAGAATCATGGCGGTGATAATCGGTTGCAACATAGGTGTATTGTATATGATTTTTTTGGAATAAAACCTTGATTAGTGGCATCAAGATTTGAAAAAATTACGGGATTAATACTTATTTTCCCATTATTTTATTAGGAACACATCTACTTGCACAACTACATATATTTGCTCGAGCACGTGTATGCGTTTTTTTTTAATAAAACCTGTATACATCTTTCGATGTAAACTGATGGCCAAATCGAACCGAAATAGCCACCTAAGGTTTGAAACCGAACCCCTTTTTGGATGGATTCAGGTTTAAGGAAATAACTAGAATCAGAATTAGCAGTTCCAAAACATCAAGATTTTAATTTAAAAACAAATAAATAATTGAAAATTATTCTGAATCGGAACCGTTGAATCGATGACAAAATTTGAAATTTTAAAATTTTAAACTGACCAATCAAAACCCACCATGTCACGCTGATTCAATAGTTCCGAACCGGTATTACTACAGTAACGGGCCGGTTAAAGTTCGAAACCAAGGCCACCTCTAATTTAAACTTTGGTGTCATTGAGGAAACTGGACACTAACTAATAATGCAGTTCTGTAAATCAAAAGCGCTTCTAAAATTAGGATTATATAAAATTAAAAAAAAAAAGAAAAAAGAAAAAGAAGTATTACATAAGCAAGAGCTAATTAAAAACAAAGTATGAAGTATGAACATCATCTAAGTATGTTTGGGGGTGTGTGCTTTGGTGTACACCCGGTGGCGCCTCTCTCTCCCGTAGATCACCCAAAAGAGGAGAGAGAGCATGACCGCCACAGCAACCATGACAAGCCCAATATAAATCCACTGGCTGTACTTCCTGAGCCCCGGACAATATGCAGTCTGAATGGTGGAGAATGTATCTCTCACAAAGCTACAATCTTCAAGATTTACCAAGAAAGGCCCATACCGGTATAATCCATAGCTCACGTTTACTCCGGCTGCCATCTGGTCGTAGATTGATGGCGTCAGACGCCCCGTTGTCCTGCATATGCCGTTCCCTGATGTTTCACACACAAAGCTGCCCAACACCTGCATATTTCAATCACTTCTTCTATTCTAAGACTTGCATGTTGGTTACTTATGCATCATGGATCGGTGGGGATGGTAGGGTACCTGTGTGGCATTGTCCAGGTCCACTTCGCCGGGTGCACAAGCTCGACTGGTGAGGTCAGGATTGAACGGATTGCAGAGGTTTGGCACGAGCGGACCTGATTGGTTGTAGTAGAATGGGAGGAAGGGGGGACATTATTCTGGTTGGAGATGTTGGTGATGACTGTGTTCATTAAAGTGACTAGCTGTGATGTTACTTCCTTGCTTTTGTTGAAGGTTTCCTGCGCCGTCGCGTTGTCCACGCACGGCAGAATATCATCCAGAGCTGTATGAGCAGTCGGGTTTTGGACCCACTGATTCATGGCTACGCAGGTGTCTCCTGTCACACTGAAATCATATAGAAACCAGTAGTGTGAGTGTGTGTTCATCTTCGTCTATGATATGATAGTGGCAACACAATGCATACTTGTGTAGAAGAAGAAAAACCCCACATAAAATGAATGTTGCAGTTACAAGAATCCATCCAGTGATCACCAAGCTGCAACCACAGATGGGAAATATGTGAGGAGCTAGCATTCTTTTGATTTGAGAAAAGTAGGTGAATTTCAATCCAACTCACATGTAAACAAGAATCTGCATGCCGAATATTGAAAACACTGAAACACAACAGAAACCCCAGAGTAAGACAGGCACGAGTCAAGCAAATGACAATGCTACTACTTGTAAACTCTGCATACCGAATCCGAGAAACGTGAGAAGAAGCATGACAGCAGAGAGTATGATAAGAGCCAATCGCCTGCAGTGAAAAAGAACATAAGCTCAAAAATCAAAATTGACCTCAGACATCAGCAATGACTTACACTGATTGAATTACATCCTTGATCTTTTGAGAATTATCCTCGGTCTTAGTGGCCAGGGTGTTGGCTGAAGAGTTTAACTTGGTTTGGATGGAATCAATATCCCCTTGAACATTAGCAGGGAGAATCACTTGATCCACATTAATTTGCTTGGCTGCAGCCAGATATCCCGACACATTCCTAAGACTCTCGGATGTGGTGTTTGCCTGATGGACCACGAATCCCAGAGTGTTGATACTACTGTTGTGGAACTTCCCCTGCCCAGTGTACAAGATCACACATCCAACACTGCAAAAAGGACCATCCAATTTCACTTTCACCACAAATGTATATGTGTAAGAGAGGGGGACATACATTGCAGCGACAGTGAAGAATGTGAGGAAAATGAGAGAGAGGGCATAAGCAAGACGAGAATAGCCATAAGGCGCCCTTCGACAGCAGCAGAAGTAGAGGCACGTGACAATCAAGCATAGCCCAAAGATAGCAAACCAGGTTGCAGCAACAACAAAGAAAGGAACAGCAGTGTATGCCACGGACTGGATTCCAACATAAAAACCTTATACGGATTAGTAAAGAGTTTCTGCATCAACTCTTCATATTTCTTGAAATAACTCACATCAATATCCAAGATATCTTTGAAAAACATTAAACGATATCTTATCTTGCAGTCACTACTAAGAAACCCTAAACTCAATAAAAAGACAAATGAGCTTACAGCCCAGTAATGACGGTTGCTGATGTTCCATCCTCCTTTGTATTCATGAAAGTCGTTGAGTGGGTCTTTCCTCTGCGTTCGCTTTGCAGCCAAAATCAGAGTTGTATTCACTTCATCACCCGAATTATCTGCAAGAAATCTTTCTCTTTCTTCTCTACCCACCGCCCCCACATCACTCCCATCTGCCATACATTCACAAGAAAATCAAAGTCACAGAAAACAGATACCAAAAATGAGAATATTACTTTACCAGAAGTCGGAAAAAGGGAGTCTTCTCCAAATGCAATCGCAATAAATGTTGCAATCAGACAGGAGAAAATCAACACAGATCTGAAGCGCAGCAGCATTCTTGAAACTTGAAGTGGGCCTAATTTGTTGCTGCTGCTTCTTTTTTTTTTTTTTTTCTAGACTAGAGTTGTGGAAGTGAAATCAAAACTGAGCAGATTTTTTTCTTTTTTCTTTTTTTTGGCGGAGTCTTGAATGGAAAGTTCTTAGTAGGAGTCTTCGAACATATTCGATGAAGAATCGCGTCAGTTAATGATCGAAGATTTGAAAATATTTTTCGAAATGGTGACAGGTGGCCATGCTCTTCACTAACTTATTCGTTTCACTAAAAATATGGTTTTATTAATATGAAAATGTAATAGAGAATATCGGTGCTAATAAAAAATGCAGCTTCTGCCTTCATTACCGCCACTTCTGGTAACGAAAACAACAGCTTCTTACCAATTACTGCATTTATTAGAGCCACTTTTATTTTTTGTAATAATCAACTTAGTATGATCGAGTTGTTGAAATATTGTTCTGAAATAAATAAAAAGTAGTTGAAATATTGGAGTAGAATTTATTAATAACTGGACTTCGGATGAAATCCATTATGAATTGAAATTGGGAAAAAAGGGACCTCAATTTCAGTGCGCTTCTCATTAAATGTCACCCAATTTATACTGTGTGAAAGTGGAACTGGTTTAATTCAACCAAAAACTTCATTTGAGTAATTAAAATAGTATATTGAATTTCAACTGTCTATAATAAGTAGAGGTGGAGGGGATTGTGAATTGGTTGTAAATTTGTGGTTTGTTTATAAAGAAAGAATTAAGAAGGGAATCAATCAAGATTTAAGATCCACAAATTATTATTAAATGCCGTGCCTCACTTGTATATCTCAGTTGACACGACTTTAGTTGTCGGTAATACAAAGCCAAAACACTATCTAATATAAAATGAAATTCGATACTTGCTCCATAAAAAATATGATAGAAACTGTAAGATAAATATAGAATTTCTAATTACTCAGTCACTTATATATTAATTTAGCAAGTGCTAAGAATATATAAAGGGATATACAATTACAAATGTTATGATGGTTTAGGCGACCTACTCGCCACAAATTTATTTATGGTACTTTTTGCGGGTCACGCAAGCAAATTTACTACTTATATTCTATAATAAAATTGATAGATTTATATACTGATAATATCATAATTGGTATATTATACTCCTTCTGTCCCATTGTATTAGACACATATTCATTTTCGGTTCGTCCCATTTATTAGACACGTTTCCTTATTTGACAAAAAATTAACAAAATCTAATTAAAATTAACTAATGATTATTAACAAAACATAATCTTAATCACTCCGCCTACATTTCTTGACTTTTTTAAGATTATAATTAGTGATTATTTTATTAATATTTTTTGAATTAATTTTTTTAAACATTTATTTACTATTTGTCTTGGTTCATGTGTCACTCCCTCTGTGTCTAATAATATGGGACGGATGGAGTATATAAAATTTATTGATTAATATACTGAGAATCATTTATGGTGTATGTTCATTTCCTGCCTAAATTAACAAACATATATCATAAATGTTCTTATCCTCTTATCTCGTCGATAAGGAGATCATACGGTGTGTAGTAGATACTGGAAGATCGTATGAATCGCTTGACCTAGCGAGATATAAATGATTATCACATCTGAGACTGTCCCAGGATGGACTGTCGGCATAGGCTGCAGCATATGCAGTAATAAGCAGCTTATCTTAGTTGCTTGGTGTGCTGGTGCGTGCGGTACGCATTGATAGGACCTAAGCTAAGATCAATTCCTTTATCTGACATTAAAGGAATCTTTATCTTGATGGCTTGATGGAATCCTAAGCCTAAATGAAGGTAAGGATGTATACATAGACTTGTGTCACTTTGAGATACTATAGTGGAGAGTTCTAGTCGAACTCGTATATTTGTATCTTGGGTGGTAGCAGTTTTTGTATGACTGTCTGTGACTGGAACTAGGTAACCATATACAGTATAGGATGGTGACATTCCTTGAGCAGCTTAAAAGGTTCGTTATGCTAAAGTCCTGCAGGCTGATTAAGTCCAAGCATAAGTGAAAGGGTTGAGTGGATTGCCTTGGGAATAAAAGATGTTAATTGATTTTAGAACTTGTCAGAGCTCAAATTAATTAATGAATGTATGTAACCTTAAATATGGGGATTTTCTGAGCCTATGCAACCCGTTCTTCATAACGTGGTAGCAAATAGGTAGGACAGTATTGATTCTCTGGTGGCATGAATCAACATTAATTAATTAATCATATTCCGGGTTAAATATGAGAATTAATTAACTAATATCCTTATATTTGCTATTTGCATACTAGTCCCTGGTCTGGCCCATGAAAGTTCAAGCCCATCTGAGATCAGATTTCACCTACAAATACCCCTCAGGTTCTCAAACCACAATACACCACAAGATAATAAGTTGCTAAGCAGCAAACCAACATTTAGGAGTTGTAAGTAGGCGACACAAGATCTGAAAGAGGGAGGAAATTCTATTTTTCGATAAGTACAGAATCCGGAGAGAATCTTCATCAGATTTTTGGATCAGAGCTGGGATACAGATCAGAAGATCAGATCTGGAGGATCATTTCTTCTTCTTTCTCTTAATTTTTCGAAAGTATTCATATAATTTCAGTAGATTTAATTCTTTCATCTTGTAGAATTAAATCTTGTTGCGCAAGAAAGAAAATTAAAGATCAAATTCCTGCGCGACCAGTTCAACAGTTCATACGATCCAGGTATTCTGCATAAACCATCTTATGCATTTCAATAGAAGCATGCTAGGTTTAATCGTAGGCATAGTAATTTATTTTAAATATCCAATGTTCAGCCTGGGTTATGGATTGACAATTCAATTTGCCAGCAATCCATTCAATTGGTATCTGAGCCAGGTTGAATTAATTGTCTCTGTCGGTAAAATAATATTGCATATGATTGTGCATGATTATTATTATTTTATTGCTATGAATGGATGCTTTTGGATTGTATGGTTTTTGTTCCTCGTGGTTCTCGGGTTAATCCGCCCATTTATAAGGATTCATTTTTTTAATCCACGAGATAAATTCGTGGTTAGATTTATATTTCGAATTGTAGTAGTTTTTTTTCTTGTAATTTTCAATTGTAAATTAAATTTGTAAAATAAAAAGACAAAGAACACAAAGAACGAAGACAACCGGAGCACAGCAACGCATGACGGCAAAACTCTAGGGTTCTGTGCAACTGCACGCAGCAGGCGATGCGTGGCCGACTGTGGTGGCGCAACAGAGGAGGCTCAGGCGCAACAACCGGCGAGGGGGTGGGCGGCCAAAGGCGGCAACACAGCCGCGGTGGAACCCTTGGGTTCACTGCATGCTGTACGCACGCCTAGGCAGTAGTAGCGCACCCAGGCCAGCTGTGGCAGCATCTGACAAGCATCGTCAATGGTGTGCAAGGGCAGGGTAGGAGTGACGGAGGACGGATAACGCAGGGGCGCACATGCATGGCAGAACCCTAGGTTCCGTGTGTGCGTCGCTTCCTCGCGTGTCTGCGCACGTCAAGGTCAGCCTCTCTCCTCTTCGGATGACGACGACGATGGAGCAGTTCGGGATAATGATGGCGGTAGCAGGGGCGGCCGGTGGACGGTGGTGAAATAGCCGCGCGTGTGGGCTGCGCGCGACCACCGCGCACCTGTACATTTTTCCAGCCATCTCCGATGAGCTGTGAACGACCAGCATGGAGGAGCGATGTTGGGGATGGCCAGGGCGGCGACTGGCACGATGGGCAATGGTCGGGTGGCCGGAATGGAGGGCTGCAGTCGTGCATCACACAAGGTTGTGCATTTTTCGGTCGTCTCCTCGCGGCGGTAGCCAGCCGGTCGGTGGTGGGCTGGCCGGTGGTGGCCCATCAGATCGTGTACACGCGGGTTTGATGTTTGTGGTGTGTACACGAGCCCAATTGTTCAATTTTCTAATCGATCAAATCTTGGAGGCCCAATTTTCATAAAATAAATCCAGACCAGTCGAAGATCTGCAAATTAAATCAAAACTGTAATAGATAGGATTTAATTTTTATTGTTTTATTATTTGTTCTCGCATGATATAGGTGTTTCATTAATTGTGCAGCATCCAAGAATGTTGTAGATAATAGGAAGCACGTTTACTGCTTTTGAAGCATGCATATGTGATTTATTTCATGGGGTTAAATTATAGCTATAAATTCGATGTTCATTCGCGGCATGATAGAGTTTTAGCAATGTCATAATTTATAGCAATATGAAATAATATGTGCGCAATTAAGCCTTATGAATTAAAATAACTAAGTTGTTTTATTATATAAAGACCTCCACAAAACATTAGTTTATTAGAAGTGAATAATCTAATAAGTAAATATCTACTAGATGTAGTTATTCATAAGTTCTAATAGATGAGATTTCTTAAAACAAACATTTAATTCATGTGAGAAGTGTGAGCTCATGCGTAAGCGTCTACATGTGTAGCTTGCGTATTTGATCTTTCATAAGTTCTCTAGGATTGAATTAAATAATTAGATGGCATTATTATAAAAGATCATGCGTCATGGACCTAGTGTCAGTATGGTAAATCCTCATACTGACTTTCCATAGTCAGTATGGGAAATGCCCTCATACTGATTTCCCGGATCAGTATGGTAATCCCTTAAACTGACTTCTCCTTAGTCAGTTTGGGAAGGCCCTCATACTGACTTCTCCTTGTCCGTATGGTTAGATATTAAACTGAGTGCTCCAACTCAGTTTTCGGTTAAGGCCAGACGTGATGATAGTCAGTTCTCGAGCATTCTCCATTGCTCGATCTTCAGTCTATGTTCTATTACAACTCGATTGATCCTATACAAGGATTACAGTTTAGAACTCTAGAAACTGGAAAAACTGACTATGATGGCTTATATTCTTTGACCCACCAAAACATCAAAAGTAAGGGAGGATTTCTCTAACAAGAATCCTAACACCAATAGATTTTCAGGATCACCCATGTTACTTCAAATACTTACTTTCACAACATGTATTCCATGTACACTCGTATAACTAATTGCATGAGGGATAGTGATACAAGATTGAGTGTACTGGCTTCAGAGATGAAAGTAAAGTATGATAAGTATTGGGGAAAAGTGAAGAATATTAATCCTTTATTATTTATTGTTGTGGTCCTTCATCCTCGCTACAAGCAAGAATATGATGATTGGAGTTTTCATGATATGTACGAGGATGTTGATCTTGCTATCAAGATGAGTAGAAAGGTGCAAGAAACTCTAAAGATGCTATTTGAACATTGTAGTGCACTAGATCCTGATAATGCCAAGGAGAAAAATAGTTCTAATGTGGGTGATAGTGGTGAGGGTGGGAGCAAGGATATACATGAGAGGCATTTACTTAAATTCAAGTCTTTTTTAAAGTGGGAGAAAAATAGTGAAAAAAATGAAGTGGAGAAGTATTTTCTAGATGCAAGAGAAAGTATAGATGGATCTTTTCACTTGTTGGTTGGTAGAAGCTAAATTCTAACAAGTATAAGATTTTGTCCAAAATAGCAAAATATGTGTTGGTTATCCTACTCTTGACAGTCGTTTCAGAATCTGTATTTAGCACCGAAGGTCGAGTCCCTGATCCTTTTAGGAGTTCTCTAATTCTAAAACAGTGCAGACTCTTATTTGTACACAAAATTGGTTGCGAAGTGAAATCATCCAAGACAAGATTGCCTTTGTTGGCTTGCTAATTCTTCTTTATTGTGGTTGTATTTGTTCTTAGTCCTCGTATATTTGCTGAGATTTTGTTGTTACACATTGATTGTTTACTTATTGGTTTATTGCTTGTTCTTTTTAGCATTTTGATGGGTAATTATCTAACACTTTCAGGTATATTGGTTGTCTAGTAGTTTTTTTTTAAAAAAAAATTTCTCGTTGATCGTTGTTGGTTTCTTTTTTGATAGTTTTATTTTTTTGTTTTCAAATAAATTAATGCAAAAGAGAAGATTCAAGATGTTTCGACATTGTTCGTTGCAAGTCGTTAAATCGGCCGAACCAAACCGTTTTATTTAGTTTGATTTGAAAAATTAATTTGGCCGATTTACTTTGAAAAAATTTCAAACTATATTATTTAATTTAATCAATATTTCCACCCTCAAATTGGTCAATCCGGACCGCATACACCCTAGACAATAATAAAGTGAATTTTCTGCGAAGAAAATATAAACAAACTAACTTAGCTATAATGATTGAGTGACACTTTAATTTAGACTTTCTAAAATAAAATATTTGAGTTGAGTTGATAAATCATATATTTAGCTTTAGGATTCGAAACTAATTTATCATCGAATAGTCACAAAATGGATAAAAAAGAACCTGGCACAGCAGCTTTTGCAATACACCGTAATCAAAATGGGCTTCCAATATATATCAAGTATTTGTGTAATGGGCCTGTAGTAATAAATAAACCACATTAAATCTTGACTGGGCTTGGGTCTTAAAGGACTTTATATATCAAAAGCCATATACTGAGATTTATTCTTAGCTGCTGCCTGCTACCTCCGAACTAGGGTTTTTCTGCTGTTGCCCTTCTCACTCACACTCACACTCACACTCACAGACTCGCAGCCATGGCGGATCAGGTACTTCTATCTCATCCATCGCTCTATATCTCTCTGCGTCGTCGTGTATTGTTTCTCAGAGTAATTTTAATTGATTTTTTCAGACCGAGAAGGCTTTCTTGAAGCAGCCTCATGTATTCCTTTGGTGAGAATGCGTTTGCTCATTGTTAGATTTCCGAATACCTAATCCCTTCCATGTGCAATTCTTGGGTTTGAAGTGATACATTTTATCCAATTTTAATCTTTGCTCTTGTGTTTGATTTTAGCTCAAAGAAGTCAGGGAAGGGTAAGGTCCCTGGAAAGGGTGGGAACCGCTACTTTAAGAGCATTGGGCTTGGCTTTAAAACTCCCAGAGAGGCATCTGAAGGTCGATTTCAGTTTGTTACTTCTGCTTTCGCTGTTATTTAGTTAATGTTTTTCTTTTGGTTGTGAAGGGTATCCTTTTTAATTCTCTTAGCGTTGCTATTGGGTATCAAACTTTGCCGTGTTCGTTTAATTGTGTTGTAGTCTCTCATCCCTTTTATAATTCTTAAGGTTTGCTTGAACTGGATTTAATTTGTTGATTACTGTTTCTCCCTGTGTGAATTGCATCAGGTAGACTTTCTTTGGTGAAGTAGCTAACTGCTTCTGAATTTAATGTTCTTTAAATGTTGGTTTATACTTATTTAACATTGTCTTATCCTTTATACTTTCTCATATCCATCTGAATTTCATTAAGATGCAGGCTTGTAGGCATTTACCCTGCTGTTTTGTTTTGTTTGGTATGCTTGTTTCTATCTGCTGAGTTTGCATTTTCATTGTTACACTGGTGGTACGAAGGGATCTCTACTCTAATTTACCTGATCTCGTGGTTCTTCATATTTGTTAATTGTGTTGGATGCTGGCTTTTTATGCAAAATGATGGTAATTATGTGATGAATCCCCTATTTTTTTGGCTTGATAATTCATAAACTTGTTTACAGGCACATACATTGACAAGAAGTGCCCCTTCACTGGTGATGTTTCCATCAGGGGTCGTATCATTGCTGGAACTTGCCACAGTGCAAAGATGATGAGAACTATCATTGTGAGACGGAACTACCTGCACTGGGTGAAGAAGTACCAAAGGTATATTGTGATTATTATTGTGTGATGTTGCAGATATGATTTGTATATATAGATATATTTAATCTGATTTGGTTTTATGCCTATCTATAGATATGAGAAGAGGCATTCCAATATCCCAGCACACATTTCCCCATGCTTCCGTGTGAAGGAGGGCGACCATGTGATAATTGGTCAATGCAGGTTAGTGCTGCATCCTCATTTTAAATTTGTTCTGTTAGAACGGGCAGAATGTATTCCTCACACTCTAATTTGCTGTCTTTCAGGCCATTGTCGAAAACTGTGAGATTTAACGTTCTTAAGGTTATTCCAGCTGGTTCTGGTGGTGGCAAGAAGGCCTTTGCAGGAATGTGAGTGGCGCTATTTGAATTCCAAACTGCTGTTTAATCTTAGATAAGTTTTTATATGGAGTTGGAACTGTTATCTCACTTCAATTTTACAGTTCAAAATATTGTTATTTTGCATATTATGATCACCTAGTTTTCTTTTTGATAAAAATTCTTAAATTGAGCTTGATAGTTTTGTCCAAAGACCCAGTGGCTCAGTTTTTACTATCTAACAAAGTAGTCATATTAATTTTTTTTCTGCCAATTTTTCTTTATTATTTAACAAACTTGGGTAATATTAGATCAAACGTGGTATCAAGGTATAATGTACCATTTTTTTTATTCCATACAATTTATTGCAAAGAAGCCTTCGATCACGTCTTTGGGAGATTAGATGGCCGGCTATTTTTTTTTTAATTCCGTACAATTTATTGCAAGAAGCCGTGGATCACGTCCTTGAGAGATTTGATGGCCGTAAGACAGTTTTTTTTTTGCGCGAAGCCGTGCATTCTGCCATGTAAGCCTTCGTCGTTATCCTCCCAAGTTTTTTTCTCCAATAATGCATATTGTTGTCAAATATTTCTGTCCAACTAATCCTGAGTTTTGCCAATCATATAATTAGCCAATTAGACCAACTTGATTCCTTCTTTATGGAATAAAATAATAACGGCAGTTTTCATTGCATTTTTTTTTACTTTATTACAATTAGAATCAGTGACGATGGTGTGAAGGCTATTATCAAATTCACAATTTCTTAAGTTTTAGTTCTTCCGTGATACTTGCTAATTGCTATTAAGGTTTATAGAATGAATGAAAGATGAGTTTTTCCAGATTAGCTAATCATTTGTCATCACAAATTTGATTTCATTGCCAGTATATAATTATGATTCTGTGGAGAAATTTTGTATTTTTATTGTCAAATTAAATCCACTCAAACCTCTTTCAAACCACAATTGAGGATTATGGAATGAATGGAAGAATGAGTTTTTACATATATTTTTTAGTAGATCATGCATAATATACAAATCTTTTTATTCCATGTAGTTCGAATTTGATACACCACTTGCGTTCAGCTGTTATTCACAATCTCAAAGTAATTTGTATTTGAGCAAGTAACATTCCATCACGTTCTTAAAGTAATTAGCATTTGATTGTTATGTTTTCGAAATCAAATTTTTTAGACAAGGCTTCACGTAGTGTAGGGAGCACTACAAGAAAAACAGCTTGTAGCGACGATAATGCTAGTGATAATTAAAACTTTGTCACTAAAAATACCTCTACAGTAACAATTATTTATTTTGTCACAAAAAATATAATTTGTGACAATTTTATATGTTGTCGATATTTTTTATCACTAAAGTTAGCGACAATAATAACTTTGTGACTAAAGATACATCTACAGCTATAATTATTTTTTCGTCACAAAAAATATAATTTGTGACAATTTTACATGTTGTCACTATTTTTTATCACTAAAGTTAGCGACAATAATATTTTTGTGACTAAAAAATGCATTTACAGCAACAATAATTTTTGTCATCACAAAAATATATAATTTGTGACAATCTCATAAATTGTTAGTATTTTTTGTCACTATAATTAGTGACAATAATATATTGTGACTAAAAATGCATATTTTGTGATAATTTCTTAAATTGTTAGTATTTATTGTCACTATAGTTAGTGACAATAATATTTTTCTGATTGAAAATACCTTAATTTGTGGCAATTTCATAAATAATATTAGTATTTATTGTCACTATAGTTAGTGAAAATAATATTTTTACGATCAAAAAATACTTTTATAATGTTAATTACTTATTTCACAACAAAAGACACAATTTAAGATTATTTTAAATAATATCATTAATATATAAGAATAATAATATTTTATGATTAAAAAATATCTAAGTTATATTTGATATTAACTCGACTGTTTTCCTCAAGTTTTAAAATTATTAATCATATTTGAAATCTCAATCATACCTAATTAAAAATTATAATTACTTTAAAGCGTTTCAATTTTTAATTATTCATTGTTCTGATTAATAAAATTAATTATTTGTTTTTTAATCGTTTAATTTTGCAAATACTTAATTATAGGAAAATTGTCGATTCAGGACCCAAAAGAAAGTTTAATTATCGATTCAGGACCCAAAAGATGATTTTTCAATCCAAGACATGAAAATCATTCAATTCTCAATCCAGGACCTCAATATCAGGTCCTGGATTGAGAATTGTATGATCTTTCGAGTCCTGGATTGATAATTTTTTTGATCTATCAGGTCCTGGATTGAGAATTAATCTTCCGGGTCCTAAATCGATAATTAAAATATCTTTCAGGTCCTGAATTGATAAAACTCCTTAATTATACTACATGCAATTTAATAAATTGTATTGTACTTTTTATACAATATTAAACGTGTAATAAAATATAAATATTTATATTTTAATGGAATTAATCATAATATTTAATTATTATAATATTTAATTATAGTATAAATATTTGTGAAGTGAATTGATATTTGAATATATAATTTTGTGGAATTAAGAGACATTTAATTTTTAATCAACTAATATTTATATAAACTCAAAATTATAACATAACAAACACTCCAAATATAAATTAATAATGAAAAATAGAGAAACTCGATTTTGCCTAATTTCAAAATTAAGAAGTTTGATTAAGTCAAATTTTATTTTTTAAAATAGTGGAATAAGTAGATTAACATTTATCATATTGATTGTCAAATTTTAATAACAAATTGAGTTGTGGTGTAATGGTTTGAGGTAGTGGATGATTGCGGGGAGGTACTGTGTTCAATTCCTCTTACTTACATGTTTATTCATTTATTTTTGAATGATCCTGCGGGAGGCGGCTCAGATGTTGTGCAGGCAAGCCAGGGCAGGTTCGGCGGGTTTGGCTTGTGGTGGTCCGGGTGCGAGGCGGCAAGTTCAGAGACGGGCAGGGTGGCTTGTGTTGGTTAGTCCAAGTGCGAGGGTTAGTGCGACCTGACCAGATAGGCGGTGGATTCGGCTCTGTGCGACCAAGCGCGAGCCCGACCATGCAACGTGGTCTCGGGTTCGTGCAGTGCGATCGGGCCACCATGTTTCGGATTCCGGCGGGTTACTAATTAAAAATATTTATTTTTTTAAATAAGATTTTGTGAAATAAATAAATTGTCACCATATGTATAAATAATAGTGATAATAATTTTGGGTAGCTATAAAACAGAAAAAATAGTGACAATAATAATTGAGTTACTATAAAATTAAAAAATAGTGATAATATCTTTTTGTTGTTAAAACAATATATTCTAGTGACAAATACAAGTGTCACTATAACATAAATTATAGTGACGATTATTTACTGTTGTTACTAAAACTTTTAGCCACTATCAAGTAGCCACGACATAGTGACGAACACAAAAATTGCCACTACCTTGATTTAGTGACAATTTTTATATATATAGCAACAACTATTGTCTTGGCTATACATCATTTTTTTTGTAGTGGAGTTTCTTGATTGTTTTTGAGTTGTTGATTTTTGCAATGGTTATATAGATAAATTTCAGTTGAATATGTTCATTTTTCCTCAATTTGTGCTTACATGTAACCTATGTTGCCTTATTCAAGATGCAGTCACATGCTTATTATTTGTTATCTATCAAATAATTTACGCATATTGCCTTCGAGTTACCTTAACATTGAGAATTACAGTGTGTTTTTCAACTCTAGACACAAATATATTAGAAAGTTACTTTGTAAGCTTTGATTCTCCCTTATGAATGTGATTAGTAAATTAACAAAAATAGAGGCACCTCTAATTACCAAATAAAATTAGTATTGCGTAGGAAGTTGGAACTCCCTTATAAAATCATTGGTACTAGGCAAAATAAAAAACTGGAATGTGGTCGGGACTATGTATTGAAGCAAAAACTCTACATATTCTTACCGATATAGAACTAATGCAGCATACTCGTAGATACGTAAATGCATAAGAACAGAAAGCATACATAAATAACGAAGAAAATGAATGAAATGTTGCCTTACCTAAGATGGCAAATGGTGAGGCATTCACAAGTGGTGGTATAGGTGACTGTATTAATCTTGTCACAGGTAATTCAATTTTATTAAGTTGTTCCTTCACTTTAGGTGAGTCATTTGAGGCTTCAAAAGGTCGGAGTTTATTGCTAATTTAAGCTCATCTGACAATACCATCTTTATGTGTGGGTTAATTGTTAACTTTCCTTCTTGGTGAAATCACCAATGAAACTCCATGGCTACAAAAGTTGTTTTAAAACAGTGCCATAACATAACAATTATAATTCATATAAAATAGGGAGTTTCTTCATTTTTTTTTTGTGTTGGTTTTTCGCGATGGAATTCTTCATTCTTTAATTTATACTATGCAAGTTTTATGTTCTACTTGCAAATTGCAATGTTAAAATCCAGTGTTAAAATTAAAATTGTCGTCTAAATGGTGCAGTGTTAATGATTTCCATCCTATAAAAATCGTATTTCTCTCGTCATTACATGATTTGCATTTAAGTAAATTAGTATTACACACCATTCTAACCATAATATGAATTTATATAATCGAACAATGATAATTTGTATATATACACTTCTAGTCATAATAAGAAAATTGTATAATTATCTATATATTTTGTATAATAATAGATTGATATACACCTTTCTATATATATACACACAAATTTTATCAGATTTTGGATACTTGGGACAGTGTGGCCAATATATATTAAAAGATGTAGTTTAAATTAATTTTCGAATTATTGCCGAATTATAAAAATAGTCGTAATTATAGAAATAATTATAATAACAAAATTTTGTATAATTCTCCAAATTTGCATAATTGTATATATTTATTTATTTTGTATAAATTTGTGAATGTGAATATAGGGGTGCGTTAAAGTCACACCCTTTAAATGAGAGAAGAAAATGAATCTGAACCACCTATTTTAAGTGCTGGACGGTTATGATTTAATATTAGACTAATATTAAAAAGTTGCATTATCTACCTATAAAAGATGCATTAATGGGGGGATATTTTTAGTAATTTTTCCCCACCATCATATCTACAAAATAGGAAAATCCCTAATTTCATGCTCCACTATCCCTACATTTTAGGAATTTCGAATTTTGATTAAAAATTTTCTAAATTAATTTTTAAAAATTATTTTTCACTCATTATACTTAGAAAAATAGGAAAATCCCTAATTTTATGCTCCACTATCCTCACTTTTTAGGGATTTCAAATCTTATAGTATATTTTCCTAAATTAATTAATTTTATCCTTTTTCACACTCATTATATCAGAAAAATTTCTAATTTTATGCTCCATTATACCTACTTTCTACTTTTCATTAATTTCTAATTTTAATTATTATTTTTCTAAATCAATTATTTTTATACTTTTTATCATTTTTAGGGATTTCGAATTTTAAAGAAATCAATTTTACAAAGGTACAATTGCATTATCTTTTCTATGGAATTGCATTATATAGAATATAAAAATTGCATTGTCTGTAATTTTAAATGTAATTAATTATGTTTTAAAATCTTCAATCATTCCATGAAACATACTGCAATTGTAAAAAAAAACAATTTAGCTATTTGCAATTGCATTATCTTTTCCATTGGATTGTAGTATATAGAATATACTACACTCTTACTCCCTTTCTCTCTATGCTCACCGCCAAGGCAAGAAAATGGGGAGGATATAATGGTCTCCCACACTTAATTTCAAAAATAAAACTTGGTGGCCAAGTTTGAATTAAAGAAAAAGAGAAATTAATTAAATTGATAAATATGTTTATCCTAAGGATAATTGTGATCAAAGAGATTATATGGTGGATAATGTGGTAGGTTTATTTTATACCACTTATGGTATGGAAATTAAAGTAGAAATTACCGTATATGGTAATAAGCATCTTTTGCTTTTTTGGATGTGACACCATTGATCACTCGAATGTTATCCACAATAATTCTCCACGAATACTCATTCCACGATACGAGTTTACTGAATTAACACTATTCCGATATTACCGATAAAATCCCGATATTTATTATTTGTAAACGTTAGCTTATAAATCTCAAAATAATCTTGCATGGCACACATGCAATATGATTGCTTATAATCATTGAATCGAATATGCGTGCATGATAAAAGAATAATTGTTTGAATCGCGAATACATTTCTATGAAATTCAAAAAATTTATTTAGATAAAATGTGGGGTGTTACAAAAATGCAACTTTTTTAAATACGGAATAAATCCTGAAAAAACAAAATCTAGGTAAGTGGAAAAATCAATTTTACGAATTTATCTTTTTATGCAACTTTTTAGACTAAAAAGGGCAGCAAATGTTTTTTTTAAAAAATCAAATCTGAATTGCTAATTCTTTAGTCTCATGGTACATGTATGGTTTTATATCTAATCGAAAAGGTGGTTCACAATATAACACACCCATATATATATATATATATATATAGACGAGTAATCATATGTGAACCACCTCCCAGATAAGAGATGAGAACTTTATATCCACCGTCCAAATTATTATTTGTGTGGCTAAGATTTAATCTAGGATTTGTTTTCTTGTAATTATTTAAATTATTTTATTATTTTATTAGGGTAGTTTTGGTATAGAGAATTGATTATGTAACTAATCCCTATATTTTCGAAATATTGTATGTAACCGTTTTTCATGGGATTTTTTTTTTAGAATTTTCAAGATTTGTATTCATTATTTTTTTTGTTTCGTTTACATTTCATTGTGCGTAATTATTGTTTTTATTTCTTCTTCATTTGGAAAAATTACCAGCGTTCGCTACCATTTTATTTTTATCCAAAATTTTACAGTTAAGTTGTCTGTATTATTGCAGTGAAAATCTTAATTGCTTGTAGGATATATTGTATAAGTTTTTATTTATTAATTTTTTAGTACAATAAGTGCAGTATTCTCGCCTGTAATTTTGCAGTAATAGTTTTAATTTGTTGCAGTTAAAGTATGTTTGATTTATAATTTAACACTTAATTTGTGTATACAATATTTGCTGTTTATTCGTATGTAATATTGCATGTATAGTTAGTAATTGTTACAGTCATAGAACTTTTGGTTTACATTCCAATATTTAAATTTAATGTATACAAAATTTTTAGTTTTCTCGTTCTTTAAAAAACATACAGTTAACTCGCCTGTAATAGTGCAGTTATAGTGTTGAATTGTTATAGTTTTAATTGTAAGTAATGATAGTTGAAAGAGTTGCATTTAATTCGCCTGTAAAATTGCAGTAATAATATAAAACAAGAGGAAATATATAATAAAACTTAAACACGAATGTTTTCCGGTTATGATACAAACCTTCGCCGTCGTTTTCCTCTTCACTCCGGCCGGCGCGATGTTCTCTCTCTTTCTCGCTGCTGTAATTTTTTTTTTTTACAGTGGTTGTGGTGTGAATGTGATGTAAATGCAGTAGTTTGATTGAAGATCGTGCGCTGTTAATGCGGAACCACCACCGTGATTTTCGAATAAAAAATACGTGGGAAGATTTAATTTACTGCATAATGACCTATTTACCCTTATATGCAACTTTTTTCAACTATATATGCAGCGAATTTTTTAAATATCAATATTTAATCTGAACCGTTCATTTATGAAATCAAAGATCCAGATTTGGTCTTATCTCTTATCTGGGAGGTGGTTGATACTATAACGCTCCCGTATATATATATATATATATATATATATATATATATGGACGTGATCCAGTAAGAACCACTGTTACCATAAGAAATGAGAACCAATCTCGGCCGTAGATCTTGCTCTATCAACGATCCAGATCTAATAAAAAAATGCAGTCATTTTTTCCCCAAAAACCTACATTATTGGGCAATTTAGTCTTTTGGCTTATAATTAAAATTCGCCCTTGAATTATAACCTTCTTTATACACATACAACGTACATGCATTATAGAGTTCACAAACTATCATTATATAGAGAAGATACTATCATTATATATTATCCTTCTAATATCACACGAAAACACAAATATTACTAACGTGTGTAATAATTCAAAGCTGTGGGTTTCATCGAACAAGGCAGACCTGCATTATATAGTTTATGGACTATCATTATATACTACAAATATTATCATTATATATCATTATATGTTGAACTTAAAAAATATGTTAATATAATTTCAATGTATTTTTTCTTCTTTAATTAATTAAAAATAAATGTGCAAAAGCAACGTAAATTATGGCTTGCGAATAAAATTGTAATTAAATCTGAATTAAAAACAAGTTACAATCACTCATTGAACCTATTCTAGAAACATCACAAGTTGCAAGAATGATGGTTGACAAATAACAATAAAATACAATAATAGCAATACAATCCATTGTGGAACAAACAATGGACAAAATCTCCTCAATCATCATCAATCATCAATCTCAACATAGCTAGCTCTCAATCTTATACAGAGTTGATGTAAAGAGCTAGCTGAGGTCAAGGAAGGCTTTGGCCAAGGGATGCTTAGTCTGTGAGAGATGGTGAGCCTCCAAGATCTCAACAATGTCACATTGCCAACAAGGCACACCACATCAACTATCATCTACATCTGCTTGGTGTTGTGTTATCACACTTTTGGAACAAACGAATTTGTACAAAAAAACATGAATTAAATTTGAAACTTATAACATATAATGCAAGATTCATAACTATATAATGCATGTATTTACACTATATAATGAATTCTCATAACGGAACAAAACCTCCATAAACTAATTATAACTGACTCACATATAATGCAACTATTACAAAACAATAATGCAAGCCATAACATTATATAATGCAGATATAAAAAAATTGAAAGTACGTACACTAATAATCACTCTTTCAAATATAGCCTAAGTACTACAAATATATAATGCAAGATTCATAACTATATAATGCATGTATTTACACTATATAATGAATTCTCATAACGGAACAGAACCTTCATAAACTAATTATAATTGACTCACATATAATGCAACTATTATAAAACAAAAATGCAAGCCATAACATTATATAATGCAGATATAAAACAAATTTGAAAGTACGTAAACTAATAATCACTCTTTTATATATAACATAAGTACTACAAATATATAATGCAATTCATAACGATATATAATGCACATCTTCAAATTAAACAATTAAGAGTGAAAACACCTAACCATAAACAGCAATCTACGAAACCTAATTCAAAATCTGGAGACAAATCATCAATAACCCATACAATGAATCTTCGATTCTATCACCATAATCTAAAACAGAAAACAACTGATTCTATTACGTAACAGATGGAATTTATCAATTCTTACCTTTCAAAGGATCCATAACTCGCCGACAACGATGACGAACACAGACGACGAACACAAACAATAACGAACGCAGACGATGGCGAGCAAATTTCACAGTGAGAATGAAGGAAGAAAATATATAATCACAGAAGGAATGAAGATCGCAGATCGCAAAGGAAAGAAAGATTGCAAGATTTAAATTAAGATTCTAAAAAGATTTGAATTCATGTAAGTACAAAATTACCCCTCATTTTACAATAATGAAAGTCAATACAAACAATAATGAATAGCGGGCGAAATTAAATCTAAGCTGTTGATTTCATGATATGGACGAATAAGATTAGTTCTTATTTTCACATGGTAAGGCTGATTCTCATATGATCACTCCCCTATATATATATATATTTATATTCAATACATATAAAGTATTGTATTTTTATGATTTCATATCTTATTACGATTTTATACAATAAAATATAAAAAAACAAATATTATTAAAATCTTAATTTTAAATTGAAATAAGAATACGTAGTGCACGCTTAATACAAATGAGTATTATGGTGCAACGCATTGATATAATTTTAGTTTTCATGATTTCATCGAAGTTATCTCGCTGTACATGGGACTCTTCGTGGTTATCTGCAAGCTTATAGAATAAGCATGTAGGTAATTTGTAGGGGTGTGCATTCGGTTGGGAGGGGTCAAACCGGACCCAAAATGCTCCACCCAAAAACTAACCCGAAGTTCATCCCACCCGATCCATCACTCGACCCGAATGTTCGGATCGGGTTGTTCGGGTTTCAGGTCACCTGAATTTTTTTAAAAAATTGTGTGCGATTTCAACGTTAAGGCAGAAGACGGCGGGTGTGCTGTTTCAACGTTGGGGCAGAAGGCGGCGGGTGGCCGGTGGCTGCTGGGTGCAAGCCGCAGGTGTGAGGATGAGCAAGCTACAGGTATGAGGATGTGTAGGCCGCAGATCGAGTCGGGGGTGGGGTGGAAGAAATGAAAGTTGGGGAAGGAGGCGGCAGGGCTGCGGGTGGTCGGTGGCCGCTGGGTGCACCGGTGTATGTGTGAATTGAAGGCAATACGCAAATGTTAGTGAGGGAGGCTACGTTTGGGGTGGGTGGAATGGGGAAGAAATTACTCAGGTTGCGTGGGGGAATAGGGAAGAAATGTAAATTAGGGAGAAAGTATAATATATTAATCAATTTATGTATGTTAATATATATAGTTCGGTCGGGTCGGGTAGCACCCAAACCCGAACAACATCAACTGCCATCCGACCCGACCCAACCCAAATTTCATTAGTTCGGGTCGATTGTTCGGGATGGTTTGGGTCTTGCACAACCCTAGTAATTTGTCAGAAAATTCTAAATTTGCTAAATGCTTGTTTATTTACAAATACAGTTGACATTGTTTTATACCACCGGTTATATCATGCCAATCCATTTGTGATGCAATTAATGAAAAAAGATTAAACAATTAATTGGGTAGACCTTTTCAATGGAGTAGCAATATTTCCGTGAATGTTCACAAATTGATTGATTCTTATCAAGTTTAAAAGTCAGATGACGCGTTAATTGAATAATTGTGTTATGAAACTCGCACGATATTCTCTAATATTATTAATTAGGATCAAATATTTGTGATATATATATACATTCATTTGTCGAAATGAAATGATAATCGGCATCGGTTGAGAGAATCAGCATAGTCATGATGTATCGAGTAGCCAGTGCTTCAGAATACTTGGTGATTACAGGAGTGGGCATCTCCGACATCAAGATCGCCAAGAAATCATGGATATTCCCCGGTCAATCCTACTCCATCTTCGACGTCTCCCCAGTCAACTACACCTTCGAGGTTCAAGCCATGAGCGCCGAGAAGCTCCCCTTCATCCTCCCAGCCGTCTTCACCATCGGCCCTCGAGTGGACGACGATGCCAGCCTCCTCAAGTACGCCAAGCTCATCTCCCCCCACGACAATGTTGGGTAGCAACCCATGTCCCACATTGATAAAATACAAGAAGGAT
>JAPKLW010000179.1:268129-302357 GCA_026898455.1 Plectranthus barbatus
GGAGCAGATGGCTTCGTTCCGAGACTCAGAGCAGGGTATCCAAGGGCCAACAGACAAGCTCTCCCACCACGTCAAAGAACTGGTGCAGGGCATCATCGAGGGTGAGACCCGAGTCCTCGCTGCCTCCATGACCATGGAGGAGGTTTTCAGAGGGACGAAAGAGTTCAAACAGGAGGTGTTTGAGAAAGTTCAGCTGGAACTCAACCAATTCGGCCTCTTGATCTACAATGCTAATGTCAAGCAGCTTGTCGATGTTCCTGGGCATGAATACTTCTCATATATTGGGCAGAAGACTCAAATGGAGGCTGCCAATCAAGCCAAAGTGGATGTTGCCGAAGCCAAGATGAAGGGAGAGGTTGGAGCGAAGTTGAGAGAGGGGCAGACTCTGCAGAATGCAGCCAAGATTGATGCGGAGACCAAGATTGTTTCAACGCAGAGGCAGGGAGAAGGGAAGAAGGAGGAGATTAAGGTGAGGACCGAGGTCAAAGTTTATGAGAATGTGAAGGAGGCCGAGGTGGCGGAGGCAAACTAAGAAAAAGGCCGGGTGGGCTAAGGAGGCGGAGGTGGCAGAGGTGGAGGCCAGGAAGGCAGTGGCATTTAGGGATGCGGAGCTGCAGATGGAGGTAGAGCGGATGAATGCGTTAACGGAAACTGAGAAGCTTAAGGCAGAGTTCCTGAGCAAAGCCAGCGTTGAATACGAAACTAAGGTAAAAATTAAAAGTTAAGGTAATTAATTAATTTGCATTCAAAATCAAAATGATATGACCCCAGGTGCAAGAGGCCAACTGGGAGCTCTACAAGAGGCAAAAGGAGGCGGAGGCCTATCTTTACGAGAAACAAAAGGAGGCGGAGGCGCAGAAAGCTGCAGCGGAGGCGGCGTTTTACCAGAGGCAACAAGAAGTAGATGCGGAGTTGTACGCCAAGAAGAAGGAAGCGGAAGGGCTGGTAGCAATGGCGGAAGCTCAGGGGATTTACATACGCCGCCTTCTCGAAGCAGTAAACGGAGACTACACGGCGGTGAGGGATTACTTAATGATCACCGGTGGAGTGTATCAAGAAATTGCCAAGATCAACGGCGAGGCTGTGCGGGAGCTGCACCCCAAGATCAGTATTTGGACTGGCGCAAATCACGACCACGGACTTCAGGGTAGTAGTGCCATGAAAGAGGTCGCCGGCGTTTACAAAATGCTGCCGCCGTTATTCCAGACCGTGCACGAGCAGACGGGGATGGCGCCACCGTCCTGGATGGGGACCTTTGGCAACTCTAAGGGGAGTGACGATTGAAGTCGCTGCAGGTGCAGGGCTTGTGATGGAGGATTTCGTTTTTGTTTATACTTAGTTTCATTTTAATCTAATAAACGTATTAAATAAGTTTGTTAATGATTTAAATTTCGATCACATCACATGTACTCAATGTCAACAATAAGTATAAAATTGAAAAAAAATAAACTTATATTGGTTTGGTTGAAGTTCATTTCATCATGCTTTGTGTCTCTCACTTCATCTCTCATAGTCATGGGATTTGTCTGATCTGCTGCTGTAATTCCAACAACTGCAGGCGTTTTAGACTTGTTGTGTGAGTAAAAGACCTTCACAACAGGAAAAAAGAAAAAGGGGAACTCGGAATTATATCCTCATGAGTATTTTTATTTAGTGAATTATATTTTATTTTATTTTTATTAGGAATTATATATCTTACACTTTTTCATTTTACAAGTGTTTATAATCCTTACTAATACCTTTACAAATTTGCCGAGTCAAATATTTAGTACTTTTGTGGCAATGACTTTTTTTAAATTTCCTAATCAATAAACCGAGATAGAACCACCACCCCATTGTTGTCACTTAAAAGTAATTTCTCAAGAACCATGCCGCCCCACCCATTGGCCACACTGTCGACGGCTGTGGCGAGTTTATGCCCCCTCCCTCGTTGCCTGCGGGTGGTACCGCAATTTCGATCATCATGGATTGGAAGAGCCATCGCAGCTCCTGCCTCCTAACACCACCCCGACTCTTGATTACTATAAAGTTTTCATTTCTCCCTACAAACCGTCTTGTAAGGAGATGATATTTTTACCATTATATTGTTGATATTGTATTGAGTACAAGAAGAGAACAAAAATAGCGAATACACAACTTCAAAGAATTTAAATAATACAAAAAGAATAATGAAGAAGACGAACTAAGTCAAGTCAAGGAGGTCACTTCCCGCAAGATAGTTACGCTACAATAGTGTTCGGATTCTGGCGAACTGTTCCCGAAGGTAAAACGGTTGTCATCTCGATTGATGCAATACCATAGTCGATGGAGCTCCGACGAACACGTACAGAGCAGGATTGAGCAGACTTTCAAGGTCTGAAAGAGGCAAAGATTTTGGCAAAGGTTTAGTGCAAAATTATTTTTAGTAAGTTGATGCATGCACTTGGGATGCCTATTTATAGGCATCTCCACCACCTAGGGAGCGTGTCGGACAATCAAGGCCCGACAACAATTATGCACTCTTACGCACGGAAGACACGGGCTAGCGAGACAGTTACAGACGGTTGGCCCGGAGACATGAAGGCTCGTCGTTTGAATACAAACATGTGTAACAGTCCCAACAATTCAACACGTGCATGCGCTGACTCATCAGTCACGTCGCAAGCCATGTGTGCAAATATGTTGACTTGACCGACCTCAGGGCTCGGGGCACGAGTCATGGGCGTGGGATCGGGCTCAGCCTACGGCGAGGCAAGGTGAGCGGCGACGCATGTTGGCACTCGGTGGGCACGTCATGCAACAACCCTAGTACACTAAGTTATTACACTATATTAGTGTAAATTTATATATACACATTAAGACAAGGTTAGATTCCCAATGTGAAATATCTTAATTATTACATGTCTTTAATTAATACTCCATTCGTCTCATTTGAATCGGTCCACTTACCAAATCAAGCATCCCAATCAAATTGACTCATTTCTAAAAATGACGAACAATCAAATATTAGTTCCACTTACATTCAGAGTCTTTAATTCCCGTGCCGAAAAGAAAATGTTCAATTTAACAAGGACGGAGGGAATACTTGTCTTATTAACCATGTAATAACAATGCCACGTGTCAACTTCGTGGATTCATTTCTCGCTCACCGGGATACGGATTTGAGAAAATAAATATACCAACATGATCTACTCATAACGTAGATCGATCCTGTAATATTTAATATATTTTCATAAAATTAAATATTTACATCCGGAATATTTATTCAAATAGCTCAAAATTTCAACATAGTATACTTCTAGGTCTCGAGTCCAAAAAATGCTTGAATTTGCTGAAAAATTCGGGTGAGAATGTAGAAGACAAAGATGCCATTGTTGAATTATGCGGCAAAGTTTAGCATCGATAATGGGAAGTTCAAAGTCGGATACATTTATAGCGATAACAAGAATGATTGTTAGGTATTGATGTATAAATCCCACCTTAATTTGATGTTTTGATGTGTCAAAACTATATAACAAAGTTTAGGCCTTAGAGTTATTACCTCATGTAATCCTTGTATTGAATGATCGAGTTGTAATAGTCTAGGAAGAAGAAACCATCAAAACTGTGGAACAGTTTTGAAGAAGACGCCATTCAGACCAGATGACTATCCAACATACAAGACGAAGACAAGCAGAGTAGAGCAAGGTCACTAAATCTGTATAGACAGGTTGTCTAGTCAAGGCTTAGATACTCAAAGAAAATTGTGGACATAGTCTTCAAATAGAAACTGTTGAGAGGCGCTCACATTTTCAGACCAAGACAATTTACGTCAAGGAATGCGTACATAGCAAGATGTCGAACAAGTCGCAGAAGAACTTCAAAGAAGTCACTGATAAAAGACAGACAGATACTCAACTGCGACTGCCATACAACGTTGGTCGGCGTCTAACACAACAAGTACAAACTGCTCAGGAAAGCAGGAAGTTGTAGCAGAAAAAGCAAAAAGAAAAGCGACTTTTTCAGAGATTCAGAGAAGGATGGACTATGATTGGATATCCTTCTCAATGTCTCTACCGGCTATTTTCTGATTTCCCACCTATAAATAGCAGGAACAACAGAGACAGAAAAACCTTTGCTCACCTGAAAAACCTTCGCATATTTAAATCTCCGACACACTTATTATCTCTCTGCTGAAACTAAAGCTCAAGCATTAAACACTATCAAGCGAGAAGACATTAATACCGTGGTTCATTTATTGAACACGAAGCTTTCATTGCATACATAATCTTTGAAGATTCACCTTGTGACTTTGAGTACACGAGGATTAAGTCTGCTGACTTAATCTACTATCTTGGTGTTCGGATTAAGTCTGCTGACTTAATCTACTATCTTGGTGTTCTTACTTTCATAGTAAGAACATAACAGCCTGATCTTGCAAAGGAAGAACAGGTTATTACGGGCAACTGCCGACTAATGAACGTTTTGAGAAGAACTCAACCATCCACTCTACCAAAGAAAGAAAAGGGAGGTTTGTCCTCAATCCAACTTCGAGCCGGTCCACAGAGAAGATGCAGAGCCTTCGACGGACTGAAGAAGGAGTGAAGTACAACTGCCTGAGCGAGTGATCCATTGTGCTGTGGACGGAGGTTTCTACAGCAACTGGCTATAGATCTTGAGGATTGTATCTTCATAACTTAATGAATTACCGGATCAGATATCCGAAGAGTGGACGTAGGACTTAAGGCTCCAAACCACTATAAATATCCTGTGTCGTTTACAGCTTTACTTACTTTACGCACTTTACAGTTTTCGATTATATCTTGAAACCTTCAACACTTATCCTGTAAAACTGTTAATCTAATCTGCTGGCTAACGTAAACTGTGTTTCTAAAACTGCTAAGCAAAAACTGTGTTAATTAGAAACTGAACTGCTCATAATTAGAGTGTATTTAACTGTATTAATACTTCCGCTGCACATTACACGTACTCTGATCTGGGACCAACAATGATGATGTTCATGGTGAGGAATTGGAGCTTAGAAAATTATCTGAACTCTAATTCTTAAAAAACAAAATTGTTCAACAAATTTCATCTCAGTTTTTATTTTATTTTAAAATTTTGATGATTAAGAAATTAAAAATAAAATAAAATTCATTCTCACATAAGCACTTAACGTGTGATTCAACAAATTTATAATGACGTTAGTAACGGATGATATAATTATCTAACAAAATAATAATGTGAATATAACTCTCTAACAAAAATAAATTAGGATATAATTCTCAGAATCAAAATAGTTTAGAATATAATTCATGGTTTTTCCAAAAAAAAAACAAAAAACGAAAGAGAAAGAGAAAAATCGAATATTGATTTTCAGAGAGATACATCCATATGTTGTATTTCTCCGGTCCAAACTAAATAAGAGGATATCCACCAAAAAAAAAAAAAAAAAAAAAGATTTTCATCATAGTTTCCCACTGAAAGTTGAGTACAACACTATCTAAATCAATCAGGAGCCCCAGTTTGGAATATTTGCAGTGGCCTCATTCACCATCTTCACCAATGTAACCTGCCATATCAGTAAACTCACTCAGTTTCAGATCCAGACATACATACGTGCATACATGGAATGAGGAGAGTGCATACCACACTTTCTGGGACACCAGGTGGTGGCAGAGAAAGGTTTCTCGGCGGCCACTCGCCACTGTATGACCTTTTATCGAATCTCCACTCTCCAAACTTTCCAGGAGTCATTTTACCCTGAAAAGCTCAGATATGTAATTCCATCTGCAACTACAACTACAAGTAGCAAACAATGCTGACAATTAGAAAATATACATTACCTTTAGATCATAATCGCATCCGTATGTATAATGAATTATGTAAGACTTTCCGATTGCCGTATCCCATGGAGGCTGCAGGTTATATAATAAGAGACACAATATGAATACCAGCAATTCAATTCACAAATATCACAGTATCTAATAAAGAGGATTTAAGTTCCAACACCATCAGAGCCAAAAGATAAGCATCATTGAAAGTGAGAACTATTGAAACCCAAGATTATATGCCATCATCATCATCCACACTTTATCAATGTGAAAGAGGGGCATTTTAAATTCCTTCATAATTGCAGCAATAAAGATACTGGTTTAGACCAGAGAGAATGGGCCCAGACTATCTTGGAAATTTAACATTGTAAGAATCTAATGCTCTTAGTTGTTGTTTTCTACAGATTTTATATGAGATGTGATGCAGGAAGAGTATAGAAAGATTAGAGCGAAAAATATCACTTAATGTATCAGCTGTTTGCTAAGTGCTTCAGTAAGATAAGCAACAAGCTCTCTGCTGCATCAATAAGAAAAGAGATCCAAAGAAGACATGCACCAACAAGAATAGGCAACAACTTCATGCACCAGATATATCTAAGCTGTTTACTACCAAACAAGAATTCAGAAGAAACAACAGTAGAAATAACACGACCTGAATCATGAACTCCTTGTGCAAGATGTTACCCACACCATGTAATGCAGAAGCAACAGCATATGCATACCTACAATCACAAGTAAAGAATTCAGTTGGACTACAGAAGGCAAAAGATAAGTGTCTCTTAATCTCAGGGACGCAGCTTACATCTCCAGGACCCATCCAAAAGCTTTGTCTGCTTCAGGATCTTTCTTCATTGCCAAGGAAACATTCATCCAAGTCGGAGCTACCTTTTTCAGAGCATCCTAACACAAATTGGTAATATAAAAAATGTCAAAGGTCCATCTAGGAATGCAAAAGGAGGGTAAAGCAGAAGATCAGACATCTTTTAGCAGCAAAGTTACCTTCCCTACTATGACGGGGGAGTTCCCAATGGGATCAATGTTAGTTATTGGTCCTTTTTCCTTGGGGAAAAACTTACGCAGTACAGTCTCGAATTTCTTTGGTTCAATGTAAAAGAAAGGGAACGCAGCTCCAAGGCCATCACTGGACAAGTTTGGGACAGGCTTGACTAGAAGGTGGTCCGGTTCAGACATAAATATGTAGCTACACAGACAGAGATACATGCAAAAAGTAAATCCATCAAATAGCAGGGATCAATTAGAATAACATCAGAAATTAAAGCACACGGCTCAATACTCTTCTTCAATATTTGCTTGCTGGAGCCACTGCACAAATGCCCAAGGTCTGTTGAGGACTATGTAGCCCTGCCATTAGAGGAGAGGCAAGCTGAATCAATATTTTAAAGATGGATACCAAAATCGAGCGCTGCAATCAATTTCAGACTGTGGTTCTTGTTTGCGAATCAAGTTACTTCTTATCGAAATACTCACAATCCATGCCACATGACGATTAAGAATGTACTAAGATCTAACTCTACAATCGAGGACCGTGATTCTTGTTTGAGAATCAAGTTACTCCTTAACAAAATGACAATGAGGCAGAACTGCTCGAAACAAGTTATATAATCCATGCTAATACGGTTATTGGAATAATAAAAAATCAAACGAAAAATAAGATCAGGGAAATGGACTTCCTTGAATGAATCAACAGTCACCGTATTGAGTAAAAGCGAAAGAGGAAAAAAAAAAAGAAAGAAAGAAAACCTGGTCCATTCCATCGGGGAGGGGCTGAGCAACAAAGGTGGGAATCTCATCCATGAATCTATCGCGCTTGCCGGAATGCAGGATTCTGGTGAAGCCGCCCATCTCGGAATTGGGATTGCGTTTCTTCTGCTGCTTGAACCAGTAATACATGACCCTCGTCTGCCACGTGTTGTAGATCGAGTCGGAGGCGGTGACGGCGGTGTGGAAGAGGCGCTTCTTCTTGGAGGGCGAGGCTTCCGTGGGCATTTTGATGATGGGGTCAACGGAGAAGGAAGAAGAGGAAACGGATTTACCCGGCAATTCTTGTTTGAGAGAAGCATTTGCAGAAATGAGGATGTTGTAGGTGATGATCGCAGCAGAGAAGCTGATCACCAGCGTGAAGAGCGCGTTCCCCCACCCCATGTTTTCCCGTCTTCCGAGCTTCAGTTGGTCAGCTCAGCCTAAGAATGAAATGGGATTGGTAAAGCTATCCATAGCCATCATTATTAACTAAATCCTTTCAGCTTCTCATTTCAGTTGACTTAATTAATTAATCTCTTCTCGCACACATTCTTTTTTAAATCTTCAATGTAAATTGATACCTTCAATCTAATTTTCATTTTTCCTCTCTAACATTTTAAAATTCATTCTTCTTCAAAGATTGGACTTTTTTTTAATTAAAAAATTATGCAAAATATCCTAAAATATTGGTCAATTATAAAAATATCTAAAAATTTCTATGTTTTATTTATCAATTTAAAATATCCTCCACTATGAAAAATACTACAATGTTTCTCTTATCACTGAATTATACCTTTATGTTTGATTTTTCAATTAAAAATACTCTCAATCGTTAACAGTATTACTTGATGAATTATATATTAAATAATACGTAATATTTTCTTTGTATATATATGGCATATATTGTATTAAAATTAACATATGATTCATCAAAGTTTTAACACAGTTAGTGATGTAGAGTATTTTTAATTACAAAATCAAATATTACGGTATAATTCAGTAATAAGAGAAATTTTATGATATTTTTCATAGTGGAGGGTAAGTTAAGTAGACAAAATGAAATATTAGGGTATAATTCAAAAAAAAAAAAATACTAGAGTATTTTTCATAATTTTTTTGGAGTTTTATTAGGACCCGAAAGATAGTTTAATTATCGATTCAGGACCCGAAAGAACATACAATTCTCAATTCAGGACCTAGATTGAGAATTGTATGATCTTTCGAGTTTTGGATTGAAAAATTATATTGTAGATTCTGAATCAATAATTAAACTATCTTTTAAATCATGAATCGATAACTTTTTTTTTTATTTTTATACCAAACTAGATTTCTGCCTGCGCGATGCGCATGTGTAAATATTTTTATTTTTAATTTATTGTAAACTATATATAACATTGAAATATTGAAACTCGATTTATCTTACATTAAAATATGTTGTCAGTCAAGGTAAAAATTAGGCTTTAAATTACTCAAATAATTAGAATTGGTTTATATCTGTCTCTCTTATTCCTCTCTGTAAGCACTTTATCATATTGGTGGATATACTTAGAAGTTTGGGTGACTTCAGCCCCTTAATTAATTTAGTAATAGGATGATATGCCTTTTTTTATGAAATAATGATTTTTATAGGTGAATAATTAATTAAAAAAAAGTTGAGAGTGTAGGGGTTGAGATTTGAGAATTAAGAGCAACCGAAAAATAATTTTTATTTGAAGTTAAATTTTTATATTTACACAATTGAAATTAGTTTTAGTGCATGAGCTTTTTATATATTTTATTATTATTATGAGCATCAATTTTTTCTTAATTATGTGTGTTTTTTGCTACGTTAAAACTCAATGAAACCCTTTAATAAATGTTTATGGATCTGCCACTACATCACTACCACCACTGGTCTCTTCTATATACACATAAACACTCGCATTATAAACAAAGAAACAAAAAAGTGCATAATGATGCTACAAATAGTGCTCTACTGTCTATATATACTGATTAAATACAATTGAAATTTTATCATATCTTCATGTGATGTCATCATATCTCCATGCCATATTCTCTCTTATTTGCTGATCATTATTACCTAATAAACATTATTTTTTGAAGCAAATAATATAGATCTTATCACGATATTAGCCTAACATCTGTCTTCTCTTCTAAAACCCTACCTCTCTCTCGTATCTTCTTCCAACAATCAGTGTCGCCTTCTTTATCTGATCATTACCCGAGATGATGAACCTCTATTCTTCTCTACTCTCATCCATATGATAATGATCAAGCTTTCTTCTGCGAACTATTTTTTATGAAAAACATAGATCACCACTCTTCTCTCCAGCAAAAACCTATTTGGTTACATAGACGACACCAAATCTATTCCTCTAATATACTTTCGTCCACCGGTGACACCCCTGTAGTCAATTGCACCTATAAACTTTGGCGCGTCCAACATTAGTGAATCCTTAGTCTACTTCTCTCATCTCTCACAGAGGAGTCCATGGCTGAAGTACCTGGCTGCACCAGCTTGCATGCGGTATGGCTTGCTCTTGAGGCCACGTATAGTCACAACTCCAAATCTCGCAAGCTATGCTTTAAAGACAACCTACAAACTATGAAGAAAGGGAATCGATTCGCGGCTAAATATGGTCAAAGATTCAATTCCTTATGAGATCAATTTAGCAGCTATTGGACTCCTCATCGATTATACAGATAAGGCTCGTTGGTTTCTTCGAGATTTTGGTTCCTTTTTTTTTCTCAGCTTTTCTGCTGCTCAAATGACACTCACTTCTCTTCATAACTTATGTGATCTCCTATCTAAAGCTGAGAGCCGTGTGTTATTTCAAGAGTTCATTAACACATCAGGATCTTTCTTTGTTTCCTTCAACAGCCAGCACAAACCTTCAGGTCAGTGCCGACCTTCCTCTGGAATTTTTAATTCTTCTCTTGGCCATGGTAGTGTTTCATGTTACTCCAACTCTCGCGTTCATGGCTGCAATCCAAAACGTCAACCACCTACCTGCCAAATTTGTCATCATGAAGGTCTCTATGCTGATTTCTATCCGGAGAGGTATTCTTCGCAATCATCTCTAGTAGTTGCACACTTGTCTGACACATTCGCCACTGGCTGCTACTGCTCTCTCTCTCTCTCTCTCTCTCTCTCTCTCTCTCTCTCTCTCTCTCACACACACACACACACACACACACACAACCTGAATCATCAGATTGGTTCTTTGACATCGGTGCCTGGACCCCACATGACACTAACTTCTAATTCTTTGGAGAACTCTTAGCTACTCTTGCATAATAGTGTTATTGTTAGTAATGGTGCTCGACTTTCTATCTCTCATATTGATAACACTCAACTTTCTGACTATGTTCAATTATTGGATTTCTTGGTTGTTCTGACTCTCACCAAAAAACTTACTTTTGTTAGTAAGTTGACATCGAATTTCTCAGTTGAAGTGATATTTAATAAAACCTCGTTTATAGGGCCAATAATTAATGCATTATGTGTTGGTAGACACAAAGCGTCTTAGAGTGTTGCTTCAATTCTTCTCCGTTATAGCTTTGTATCAATGTTCCTAGCTTCCGTCACAATCATATCAACCGTCTCGCAGAGCTCGAACTTCTAGCATGAATCTTCCATTGCCTTTTCACTCTTTTAGTCTCACAAAAGATTACAAAACCTTACCACCCAAATTACAACATACACCAAGACACAATCATGCATATAAACTTATAAAACTACGATAAATTATATAAAAATAAAGCAAAGATCTTGACTATCACAAATATAAGCAACAATCATCTTTGTAATTTTGGTCACCAACACAATGTGTGATATATACTACAAAATAGTGTCCTATGTTTGGAGAGCAGCAGTGGTGAAAGTGTCTTGCGCATGAATAAGAGATAATGGGTTCAAACTTTTTTTTGTGGACAACTAAATTATGAGTTTAAATGTGCAATGCACGGGTGGAATGCTAGTATCACTAAAAATAAAGTATCTTGATTATAATATTTATGTGCATATTTATTTTGACCGGTCATTATTATTTTGAGAAACTAAAAAAAAATTATCATTTTTATTTATATGAACATTTTTACATTTTATTTATGTATTAATATAAGTTGTATTAATTATTTTTGAGTATATATAGATAGATATAGATATAGATTTGATAATACTTTGTGTATAAATTAGATAGCAAAAACTAATTTGCATTTTATTTATGTATCAATATAAAGAAGTTTCATCAATTTAAGACCCAAAATTTTTCAATAAATTTTTATTATAATGCTAGTAATATGATGATAATTATTAAGAAAAAGAGTGTGAGGGTTGAGAAATAAGAGGAGCCGAAATTTAATTTGATTTAATGTTAAAAAATATACATAGTATTGATTTTTGTTGCCTAAGAATTTTTGCTTAAGAGGGGGTTGATTTTTACTTAATTATGTCTAATTTTTGTTAAGTAAAAATTTCAATGAAATTCTTTTAGCAAATAATTATAGATTCGTTATTATTTCACCACCACTTCTCGTATGTTCTAGACACACACAAACATTTACATTATAAACCAAGAAACTAAAAAGTGTATCCATATGGGTTAGGCAAGTGAAACGGGTTTAAAAGTCCAAAAATCCGCAAGTCCAACAATCCTGCATTTTGTGTTGGACGATGTGCATTTTGAATCAAACTATCATATAGAATGTTGTTTTATTCCTCGTCATTAAAAACTTTGTATCGAATGTCCTAAATTCTCTTCATATCCATATCGATCGTCATAAAAAGTGCCTCGATCGTTACAAAGCTAGCTCAAACTTCCAAACTGAATCTTCCTTTGCTTTTTTCATTTTTTTAAACAAAAATCTACGAAATTTTACCATCAAGAGCATATATAACATACACCAAGCCACAACCATTCATATAAAAGTCTATAAGACTACGATAAAAACTTTGAAAATAAATCTTGAAACCTATATATATAAGTTAATAAAAGATAAACTTATCAATTTACTATATAGTTTAGACTTGTAGTACACAATAAATAACGAACAAAATTTAATTTATACAAAATATTAAAATATGCATTTTAAGTAAATAATAATTTTGAAGACTGACTTAATTGCTTAAATAAACTATATAATGTAAATAGTGAGGATCACACACATTGTAATTACATAGATAAAAGACCATTTTACTTTGATCGGTTGCATTTTGATTATCGTGTTGAATTTCAATACTAATGTAATTAACAAAAATATTAATTTAACATTATACATAATAAAGATAAATATAGTATTTAGAATTTTATATGATCTAGTAAATTTAAACAAATACACCATATAATAAGATATACACATAAATCTGAAATTATAAAATACTTACAAACTACTTATATGTAAAAAACAATAATTTTAAAAGGATTATAAAATCACTTTTAAAATTGAGAGACTTAATTAATGCAAACCCCAATCTCCTCTTAAATTCCATTACACACATTTTAACAATAAAATAACTTCTTACAATAATAAATAACTCATTAGATCACCGTTATTAAATATTCTTAACAATGAAATTCATTTGCTCTTTTTGGTTTCAAATTTTATTTTTCCTATGTTAGTTAAGCATATCTTATTTATATCAATTTGAAGCCTATGCTTTTATGTAGGATATTCTAGTATTTTTTTTTAAGGTTTATCTTCAACTTTCAACCCAACTATCCTTCATTAACGAAAGTGAGTGAGTGTTTTTCAAATAGTAAATAAAAAGTATCCGTACCTTCTTTTTTTAATATTTAAAACTGATGATTTTTCATATAACATGATAATCAAACATGAAATTATATGATAATAATTAATTTAAAGTGAAGCTTACCAAATCGATACACATGATAATTTTTTGTCGGGTTCAGATTGAATAATGTAACCCCTTAATGAGATAGCAATATGTATTAACAAATAATAGTTGTGTTATTTTATTTTGTTAATGTACTTAATAATTATCACAACCTCACTCAATTTGCATTGTATTGTATATATACATTATTCTAAATAAAATATTTCCAAATAACAATAGATCTCATCATATTTATAGTGAATGCTCCGATTCTATAAAAACTAAAGAATATTTATTAAATAAATAAATAAATTAGTTGTATGATTCCCATCAAAATCTTTAATTATTCATCATATATAAACCAAAATGTTCTTGAAAAATTAATATTTATTTAAAATATTAATCCATTCATATATAAAAAAATAGAATGTTATATGCAACTATCAACATCCATATAAATATAGGTAGGACATATTATTTACAATATAATAGATACATCTACAAATTTATTCATGAACAACAAAAACAGGAAAATGTGATTTGATTTATTACATAAAAAGAATAAAATAGAAAAAATGAAACCCCTTTTAATCGATCTTTCTTGAATTCCAAATGAGCACAAATTGAACCTCTTCTTCTTCATTGGTAGTGGATTTCGTGCATAACCTGATATGGAGAAATATTTGGCTACAATCTAAAAATAGAATATAACCAAATAAAATAAATTAAATAAATGATATAAAATTACATCAATACAAACAAATTATCACAACTAAATCATATGAATAAACACAACTCTAACAAAAGCAAAAAATGAGAATGAGAATGGTAAGCTATTTCTGCTAGATTTGATGAGTATTTATACTAATTATGATATAAGAAGACTTTAATGAAATAATCATTAAATTTTACATTATATGTAATAAATGTTCTTTAACATTGATTTATATGTTTTAAGGAAGTAACTTGACAAATGGGCTAATTCAACAAAATATACGATAAATTTTAAATAATTAATGCATACTATCAAATTATAGGTTACAATATATCAAACTTGCAATTTATACCCTATACGTATTATTAGACATATTACTTATGTTAATTAATTCTTAGCATATTGTTTTTGAAACTTATAGGTTAAAATTTGCCTTCTCCTTATGTTAATATATATATTTTTTTCATAATCTATATAAATATAAAAGTAAAATCCTAGGGGTTCTTCTTTTAATTATATATAAATATAGATTATACATTAAATATTATTTTAATATAGAGAATGGTGATTTGGTAGTATACATCGACTATTACATGTTATTTTTGATAAATCATTACAAAAAAGATACTTATATTATTTTAATTATATTTATACATTTTTTAATAAAATGATTAGCAATAAGATTAATTATTTCATATAACTATAAATAAAAAAATTAGATACTGAAAATATAAAACTTCATATAAGAATATGTTATTATATATACCAAAAAAAAATAGTTAATTATAAATGCTAATAGATATATTCCAGATTTGCAATTAATTTTCAAATAAAACCAATTTTAATTATTATAAATTATTTCACACTTACCATATTTGATTCTACTTACCTAATACTCCCTCCGTCCCACATTAATAGTCTCATTTGCTTTTGGCACAATAACCAAGATATGTGAGTGTAGAATGAGTTGAGTGGAATTAATATTTTATTGTTGAGTGTGAAAAAGTTACCCTTTTTAAAAACTGGACTATTAAAGTGGGACGCACGAAAATAGGAAATGAGACTATTAAAGTGGGACGGAGGGAGTATATATTAAGTTTATTTTAGGTAAGTATATTTGGGGGGAAAATTTTTGGATTTGAGGGTTTCGCTTTTAGATATATATAGATACATGGTCTAACCTTAGCCTGGCTAGGTTTCATTTTCTAAGGAAAAAAATTGATATCTGAGGATAGATAGCTCATACTTTTATCACATCCTCCCATGAATTGGCATCCAATAACTCAATCAAAACGAAAATTAATAATATATTTAATTTAGTTCATTATCTATATCAAGTTGAGTTTGCATCATTTAATATTTTATATTTGCTTGATAAATTTTAATTCTTATAAAATATAAAATTATACACAAACTTGTTCGATCATGTCCAAATTCAGGAAGCTTATTATGCAACTACTATCCATGGGTAAAATTCAATCGCTAGCCTCAACTCGCAAGTCCCACTCGCAATATATATATATATATATATATATATATATATATATATATATATATAGAAATGATATGCTGCTCACCTTATGGTGAGCTTCTGTGAGCTACAAGAATATAATATACCCTAATTGGGTGTACATTAATCTTAAACTCACACACCCAGATATCCCCCAGGGAGCTCGAACCTGTAACCTCTCAGTCACATCCACTCGCAATTTTTACTTGACTATGTTATTTATTGCACATGCACACAAACACGTATCAATAACCTCATATCCTCATCAATGCGAATTGTAAACAAACACAATCAACCTCTAACCCGTGGAACTTTTTGGAAGTGTACTCCTTTCCTTTATCATTTGTTATGACCCAGAAATAAGCAGGCCCATTTTCGAGTCCATCAAAGAGAAAAGCCTAAAAAAAAGCGCCAAAACAAGGAGAAAACGCCCAAGGTAAGCTATTCGGCCAACTATGATTCGTTCAAACCATTCATCGGACGAACTCAAGATTGACCGAACTGATGGATTTATATACTGAAAGCATTATGATTGGTATATTATGTATAAGGTCGATCGGTTAATATACTGGGAATCATAAATGTAGTATGTTCATCTCCTGTCTGAATTAACAAACATGTGTCGTAAACACAATTATCCTCTTATCTCGTCGATAGGGAGATCATACGGTGTGTACTGATCACGAAAGATCGAATGGATCGTTTGACCTAGCAAGATATAAATGGTTATCACAGCTGAGACAGTTCCAGGATAAACTGTTAGTGTAGGATGCAGCATACGCAATAATAAACATCTTATCTTGGATGGCTTGGTATGCTGGTGTGGGGCACACATTGTTAAGGACCTAAGTCGAGATCGATTCTTTTATCAGACATTAAAAGAATCTAGATCTCTATGGCTTGATGAGATCCTAAGCCTACATGAAGGTACAGAAGTATACACAGATTGTGTGTCACTTTGAGTTACAGTGGAAGGCTCTAGTTGAGCTTGTATATCTGTATCTTGAATGATAACAGTTTGTGTATGACTGTCTGGTACTGGAACTAGGTAACCACATCCAGTATAGGATTGTGACATTCCCTGAGCAGCTCAAAAGGTTCGTTATGCTAAAGTCCTGCAGACTGATTAAGTTCAAGCATAAGTGAAAACGTTTGAGTGGATTGACTCAGGAATATAAGATGTTAATTAATTAAATAGCTTGTCAGAGCTTAAATTAATTAACGAATGTCTGTAACCTTAAATGTGGGGATAAACCGAGCCCATGCAACCCGTACCTCAAACGTGGTAGCAAATAGGTAGGACAATATTGATTCTCTGGTGGAATGAATCAATATTAATTAATTAATTATATTCTGGGTTGAATATGAGAATTAATTAATTGATAGGCCTTATTTGCTATTTGCATTCTGGTCCCTGGTCTGGCCCATGAAATTCAGGCCCAATAGAAGTCCAGTATTTTCCTATAAATAGGCCTCAGTTCCTCATATCTCACACACAACAAGATCATATGTTGCACACATCAAACCATATTTTGGGAGCTGTGGTGATCGACTAGATCTGAGAAACGAGAAGGAAATTCTGCTTCTCAACCGGGCAAGGAATCCGAAGGGAATCTTCACCAGATATTCAGATTGAGTTGGGATACAGATCAGAAGATCAGATCAGGAGGATTATCTTCTTTCTTCTCTCTCCTTCTTGTTTTCAAAAATTATATACTAATTTTCATAGATTTAATTCCTCAATCTATTAGAAATTAATCTTTGTGCGCGGGAAAGGAGATCAAGATCAAATCTCTGCGCACTTGTTCTTCAGATTTCTACAATCCAGGTATTCCGCATAAACCCCCTTATGCATAATCAATAGGAGCATGCTAGGAATAATCATAGGCATAGCAATTTATTTTTGATATTCCAATTAACGATCCTTGGCAAACGGACTTCGTGATTCAGTTCACGAATCCCTTCAATTGGTATTAGAGCCAGGTTAATTAATTGGCTCTATCGGAAAAAATAATATTTCCTATGATTTGCATGATGATTATTATTGAATGATTGCATGGGTTTTTGGATTGTATGTTTGTGTCTTTTCGTCCTCGTGGTTCTCGGGTTAATCCGCCCTTTTATAAGGATTCATTTTTCACCCACGAGATAAATCTGTGGTTAGATTTAAATTCCAAATTGTATTTGGATGCAATTCAATGTAATTTTTCAAATTTAAAATTAAATCTGTAAAACGAAGAACGAAGAACACGAAGAACGAGGGAAGAACATGAAGAACGAAAGACCGCACGACAGCGCCGGCACAGCAGCAGGTCGTGTACGGCGGCGATAGGCGCGTGGGAGGGCCACAGCGGCAGCAGCGCTGCGTGCGAAACCATAGGGTTTTCGCGCGTGCGCGCCCACATGGCGAGGGCCGCGCGGCCACGGCCGGCCAGCGGCGTGCAGGAGCTCTGAGACGGCGATGCGGAGGGGCTAAGGTCCGGCTGGGATGTCGAGCAGCGGCGGTCTGGGCGCGAGGGGTGCGCGCGACACGGCGGAACCCTAGGTTCCACGTGCACGCACGTGAGAACTCTACGCGGCCCTGCGCACGCTCGATGGCAGCGACGACGGGGTGAGGGTGGTGCGGCACGGCTCGAGGCAAGAGGCGCGGGCTGCGGACAGCTGGTGGCGGCGCTGCAAACCCTAGGGTTTGCGCGCGGTTTGTGCGAGCTTCGGACCGCGTCTCCTGTGCATTTTCCGGCGAGCTGTGGTGGCCGGCGATGGAGAAGAAGGTAACGACGGTTCAGGCGACGGTCGGGGCAAGTTGGGGCAGCGACATGCAAAGCGAGCAACGGCCGGAGGAGGCGGATCGCGGGCTACAATTGCGTGACTTGCATGTGCGATCGTTGTGCGATTCTGGCAGCCCTCACGGCTGCGGTGGTTTGCCGGTGGTGGCCCTTCGGGCTGAGTTCTCGCGGGATATCTGGCTTGCAATGTGTGTCCGACCTACGATTTGGTTAACTGGCCCAGTTGTCCTCTTTTCTGATGGATCAAATCTTGGAGGCCCAATTTTCAGAAAATAAAATCAGATCACAATCAAGTAGTGGGAGCCCAGTTGAAGATCTGTGAAATAATTCCAAAGTGTAATAGATAGGATTATTTCTTAATTCCGTATCATGAGGCCACAAGGACATTTTTTATTTGCTTTATTATCTGTCTTCGCATGATATATGTGTTTACAATTGCGCAACATATAAGCATGTTGTAGATAATATGAGCACGTTTACTGCTTTTATTTACAGCTTTAAAGCATGCTATGAGATTTATTTTATGTAATTAATTATAACTATAAATTCGGGGTTCATGCCTTGCATGATAGAATTTTAGCAATGTTATAATTATGACTACATAAAATAATCTGTGCAATTGAACCTTATGAATTTAAAATTACTAAGCTGATTATTTAAATAAGACCTCCACAAAGCGATCCTTTATTGGAAGTGGGTAATTTATTAGGTAAACGTCTACATGTCTAGCTTACTTAATTTATTATTCATAAGTTCTAATATATATGATTTATTAAAACAAACATTTAATTCATGTGAGAAGTGGGAGTTCATGCGTAAACGTCTACATGTGTAGCTTGCGTATTGAGTTTTCATAAGTTCTCTAGGGATTCAATTAAATGAGACAATCTTATTATAAGGGATTAGGTGTGTCCTAGCAGATCCTTATATGGGAAGGTTGGCTTTGGTGGTAAGCTAGATTAGATATTGTCCAGAGTATAACTCATTTGTGATGTCCCTGCTCAATAGGATAATATGGTCTTAAGTTATTCTCCAATTATTAATTCCATTTGTCTAAGGAACCCGGGCATGGATTGGAATTAAAGGACTGGAATTGAAAGATGCAGTCTGGTGAAGTGTTTTGTTATAAACGTCCACATGTGTGACTTGCAATAGTAATACTTAGGCAAATTGGAGGAAACATTAATATTGTTTTATCATAAGATTTCAATATTTAATTGTTTCAATTGTTTGCGACTATGTTTTAATTTTTGCTTTAATTTATTGTTTTCAGACATGTCTTTACCAAATATGATCAATATCTTAGCACAAAACCAATTAACCGGTCCCAATTTTCAAGAATGGAAACGCAACTTGGATTACATCCTTGTTGCAGAGAAATACAAGTTTGTCCTTGATAAGCCTCATCCGGCTGCTCTCACTGATGCATCGAATGATTAGGAAAAGAGCTACTATAATAAGTGGCTCAAGTCAAACAATACAGTGAAATGCTATATGATGACTACAATGTCCAAGGTACTTGCATAGCAACATCATTCATACGATAATGCTTGTGACATAATGAACAGCCTCACAGCAACCTATGGTGAGTCAGACCGAGCTGTCAGATTCAATCTCATGAGGGAAATCGTGGGAAAGAAAATAGCGGAAGGTAGCTCGGTCAGAGAGCACGTGGTCAGCATGACTCATCTCATGGATGAGCTCACGCTGCACGGAGGTGGTATCGATGCAGAAGCGTAGGTTGATATCATCCTCAACTCTCTGCCAAAGTCCTTTGAGAACTTTAGACTGAATGTTGTCATGAACATGAAAGAGTACACTCTTAATGAGTTACTGAATGACTTGATGGCAGCGGAGTCAGTGATGATTCCAGAAAAGGTTGCTTTGGCTACTTCAGGAAACCATCCTGTTGCGCTGGTTGACAAGAGGCGCAAAGGAATGTTTTAGAAGAAAGCCAAAGGTACAACTTCTGTGAAGAAGTCAAAAAGGACACCGGGCGTGCCTGGGAAAATGGACAAGTGTTTCAGATGTGTCAAGGCTGGTCACTGGAAGAGAGATTGTCAAGTCAGGAAGACTTGACAAGGTGCGTCATGTGCATTTATAACGGAAACATGTTTAGCATCAGTTTCTACCCATTCTTGGGTAGTGGATACTGGAGCTACTGATCATGTTTGTTATACTTTGCAGGGGTTCAAGCCGACAAGGCAGCTGAAGCATGACGAGATTACCATCTCAATGGGCAGCGGAGAGCGAGTCTCAGTAGCAGCCATTGGAGATTTTACTTTATGCTTTGAAAAACAATGTTTTGATTTTGAGAGATGTTTTATATGTGCCAGTTTTCGGCGGAACTTAATTTCAGTTCCCAAGTTGTTTAGTGATGGATATTCAGTTATTTTTGATAGTGGAGTTTCTGTCATTGGGAATAACGGTGTTATCTATCGTGGTAAACTGATTGACTCTCTCTATATCATTGATTGCATGCATAAATCTTCCTTGAATGTTGCAAACTCATCCAATAATAATAATCATTTAAAGAGAAAGTTTTCTTCCGATGAGGATCAGACTTATCTCTGACACTTGATACTAGGTCACATCAATCTAAAGAGGATTAAAAGATTAGAATGCGATGGGCTCTTGAATTCTTTTCAAGTGGTACCACTTCAAATCTGTGAATCCTGTATAGAGGGAAAGATGACGACCATGCCTTTTAAGGCAAGTCAGTCTCGAGCAGAGGATGTGTTAGAATTGATCCACTCTAACTTATGTGGACCAATGTCCACGCAAGCTCGTGGAGGTTATGAGTACTTCGCCACATTCATTGATGATTACTCCAGATTCAGATATGTCTATTTGCTTCGCCACAAGTCTGAATGCTTTGAGAAATTCAAAGAGTTTAGGACTGAGGTAGAAAAGAAGCTAGGTAAGACTATCAAGACACTATGATCAGATCGTGGTGAAGAATACCTTAGTAACGAGTTCTTGCAGTAGTTGTTAGACAACGAGATTACATCCCAGTGGACTGCACCAGGAACCCCTCAACAAAATGTTGTAGCAGAAAGAAGAAATAGAACTCTCTTGGAAATGGTCAGGTCGATGATGAGCTATGCAAGTTTGCCGATTTCGTTTTGGGGATATGCCTTGGAGACAACGGCCTATTTGCTTAACCTGGTACCTTCTAAATCAGTTCCTAAAATGCCTCTGGAACTTTGGTATGGGCGAAAGCCAAGTTTGAACAGAGTGAGGGTTTGGGGTTGTCCAACATATGTGCTGACAAAGGAACCTGATAAGTTAGAAAGTAGGTGTAAGCTGATGCTGTTTGTAGGGTTTCCCAGGCAAACGAAAGGTGGTTACTTTTATTGTCATGAGAATCAGAAAGTGGTTGTCAGTACCAACGCAAGATTCTTGGAGGACGAATATGTAAGAAACCACAGATCCAAAAGTGAGATTATCCTCCACGAGCTTGAGGATAAGGAAGCGATTCCATCAGGAAAGCCCAGTGTTGTGGTAAATCCACCTGTAATAGGTGAGGCAATACCAACACTGCCATCAATGCAAGGGATGGGACCAACGAGTACTGTGCCAACTACTGACACGACTCAGATGCCTTGTCGCATTGGGAGGGATGTCCACCAACCCGAAGGTATATGTTTGTGGGAGAGTCCTCTGACTTGATCCCAAAAAGTAGACTGGATGATACCGATCCCTAGATGTATGATGAGGCGGTATCTGATAAAGATGCAGACAAATGGCTGATTGCCATGGATTCAGAAATAGAATCCATTACGGCTATGGATGTATACCAGAAAACTGATTTGCCAGGTGGCTATCGAGCCATCGGGTGCAAATGGGTATAGAAAAGAAAGAAAGGAGCGAATGGTGAAATTACTACTTTCAAAGCAAGGCTGGTGGCGAAGGGTTATAGTAAAAAAGAAGGTGTAGACTATGACGAGACCTTCTCATCGGTAGCCATGCTTAAGTCCATTCCTATACTCCTAGCCATAGCAGCACATAAGGACCTAGAGATCTGGTAGATGGATGTCAAAACCGCGTTTCTAAACGGGTACCTTGAAGAAGGTAGGGACATCTATATGCAACAGCTAGAAGGTTATGTTCAGAGGGGCGAAGAACATTTGGTCTGGAAGCTTAAGAAGTCGCTGTATGGACTTAAGCAAGCTTCACGGTCATGGAATCTATGTTTTGATGAAGTGATTAAATCCTATGGATTTTCACAATGTTCAAACGAGAGTTGCGTGTACCGTCTATGTGTCAGTGGAAGCGTGGTGTTCCTTGCACTTTATGTAGATGATATTCTCCTATTTGGCAACAATGTGGAAGTATTGTCGGGCATAAAGGGGTGATTATCCGAACAGTTTCATATGAAGGACCTTGGGGAGACAGGATACATCCTAGGCGTAAAAGTATTGTGATAGCGCAATAAGAGGATGCTAACCTTGTCTCAAGGGTCATATGTGGATACTGTGATTGCCCGTTTCAGCATGCATACTGCCAATAAAGGTCTGTTACCCTTCAGACATGGCATACATCTTTCCAAGGATCAATGTCCGGTGACACAAAAGTAGAATGATGAGATGAGCAACGTGCCGTATGCATCGGCTGTGGGGAGCCTAAAATATGCAATGCTATGTACGAGGCCATATATCTACTTTGATGTAGACATGGTAGCAATATACCAGTCTAACCCTGGACAGGCGCATTGGACCGCGGTAAAGCACATACTCAAATACTTGAAAGGGACTAGAGACTATTGTCTCGTCTATTAGTGTGAGGAGTTGTGCCCTGTGGGTTATACTGATTTGGATTTCCGGGCAGACCGAGACGAAAAGAAGTCCACCTCTCGCTATGTGTTTACATTGGGAGGTGGAGCCATATCATGGAGGAGTGCAAAGCAGAAGTGCATTGCCGACTCCACCATCGAAACAGAATATGTGGCAGCTTCTGAAGCTTCGAAAGAAGCAGCATGGTTTCAAAACTTCCTTCTGGAGTTGGACGTGATTCCTAAGCTGCCCAAGACCATCACGGTATATTGTGACTATTCGGGAGCTGTGGCTAGTTCAAAGGAACCACGAACTCACAGAGCAACAAAACACTTTAAAAGGAAGTACCATATTATACGAGAAATCGTAGCAAGGGGTGATGTGCTAGTAGATAAGATTGATACAAAAGATAATCTAGCAGATCCATTTACAAAAGCTCTGCCTCAGAAGGTCTACGAGATGCATGTACGTAACCTTGGGCTGAGGGCAAAGCCAGCCACGTAGAATGATTGATGTAATAGCTAGATTAGTTTAGACGCATTATACTCTGGAAAGCACCTGTATAATGCTTTGAGTATAAGTGGGAGATTGATGGATTTATAGACTGAAAGCATTATGATTGGTATATTATGTACAAGGTCGATTGGTTAATATACTGGGAATCATAAATGTTGTATGTTCATCTCCTGTCTGAATTAACAAACATGTGTTGCAAACACAATTATCCTCTTATCTCGTCCATAGGGACATCATACAGTGTGTAGTAGATCACGGAAGATCGTATAGATCGTTTGACCTAGCGAGATATAAATGGTTATTGATCGCAAAATTATTTTACTAGCGACTTAGCAAAGCTAGTAATAAAGCGGCAAATAAATTATCAAATCCCATGGGGAAGAAATAACAAAAAATCTTAAATACTAAAACATAGGTGCTCAAAATATTGGTTAGGAATGAAAATAAACTTTGGGTTTTGTTTCAAACTAATTTCGCAAATTAAAGTTAAACAGGAAAATAAAAGACTTTGGCTTAAGCAGATATGACAAGTACAGATTCCAGGGATATCTACCTATCAAGTATGACATGTATGAATGAATTGATTAATTCCCAATTTAATTCCTCTTCGTAGTGAAACATCAGAAAGGTATTATGAACTTCTTTGTTGGACAATTCATAAAGTAGATTAGTCAATTACCTATCTCCGCTCGGTCTCAAGATGAATTAACTAACTCAAAAAATCAACAGGTTTATTCCTATAATCTATCTCCTTCTGCTCAGACAAGAAATCAAATTATATTGTGAAAACTCTTTCCATTGAAAACTATTACAGTTACGTCTCAAGTTCTCAACTAATTAATCCAAAGATGTGGCCAACAAACTCAAGATTATGAATATGCACAGATTTCACAAACTATGATTGGAAAAGGAAAATAATTCAATTAATCAAACATGCATACATTGATAGTTCGAAACCCTAGAATCTGAATAGAGATTTAGTTACACATATTCATGAATAGAATCATCATGAATAGTTACACATATTTAGCTGGGTGACTTCAATGGTTTGGACGAAATCTTTAGGGTACTCAGTACCGTCTGCTCCAGACACTGGAACTCCAAACAAGTTAGTTTGACTGGAGCTTCATTCTCCAGTGAAGACTCCTCTATCTTGGATTCCATGATTTCCTTCTGTCGCACACAATTGGGCATCTTCAGAATAAGCATATTCTCCTTCAGTGAGGTCAGTTTGAGTTGGCAACTCTATTCCAACATGACCCTCAAACTGTGCTCTGCTTTGATTTTCTGAAGTTCCCCATTGATCGATGCCTGGGAGCATCGTTAATGATCCAAAGGCTTTTGTAAGATCAATTGATGGGCGGACCTCATCATATGGAGCACTTGCGTGATCATCTACAGGTTTGGTTTGAGAAACTTGGCTTTGATCTTCCTTATCATTACTCAGTTTCTCATTCCCATTGTTGAGATCAGGATCACCAAGTTCCAGTTCTTTTAAGGTTTTGCGCACTAGAATAGACTCATAAAAAACAACAGAGCATGTTACTTCCACTAGTCAGGTTGTCTTGTTGAGTACTCTATATCCCTTGTATGAAGGATGTCCATATCCAAAAAGCACTCCTTCATCAGCCTTGGGACTGAAAGTATTCAGTTTTGACTTTCCATTGTTATGGATGTAACATGGTGAACCAAAAGCACGTAGATGAGCTATAGAGACTTACGACCATTTAATACTTCATATGGGGATATATGATGACGATAGTTGATAGCACTTCTGTTCTGAGTATAGCATGCCGTCATCAAGGTTTCTCCCCTGTAATCTTCTTTTAAGTCAACTTCAGTGAGCATTGTTCTGACAGCCTCCTAGAGTGTCCTATTCCTCCATTCAGCAAGGTCATTTTGTTAAGGTGTCCTTGGAGCTGACTTCTCATGAGCAATGCCAGCATCAACACAGAAATCCATTAGTGGACCGTTGTACAACTCAATTCCATTGTCAGATCTGATTCTTTTGACAATGACTCCTTTGCAGTTTCGCACTTGAAGTTGGATATTCACTTCATCCTTTGTTGTCAGCAGCCTTGCCCAAGTGTATCTGGAGTAGTCATCTACTACAACCAGAGTAAACTTTTTACCTCCAATGGTAGGCGGCTTGACGGGTCCAAACAGATCCATACATAGCAGTTCGAGGATCCTGCTTGTGCTTGCTGCGATGGGCTGATTTTTTAATGATGCTCTAGTTTGCTTTCCCATCTTGCATGCTCTGCAGACACCTTCTTCTTTCTTGAAACTGACTTGTGGTAGGCCTTTCACAAGCTTGTGTTTAGCAAGATGTCCGATTGACTGGAAATTCAGGTGGATAAGCCTTTTATGCCATAGCCAGTTGACTCCTTCTTGGGTTGAGCTCGTTACAACAAGACAAGTGTCTAGCTTTCCGCTCTCCCAATCCACATAATAGAGACTTCCTTTCTTTACACCTTTCAGCACAATCTCTTTGGAGTCTTTGTCATTGATCTATTATTCTCATTTGGAAAAAGTCACCTCATATCCAGACTGGATAAGCTGACTCACACTCAGCAGATTGTAGTTGAGGTTGTTGACAATGGATACTTCATTGATGATAATTCCATTGCTCTTCAAGCATCCTTTGCCGATTACCCTGCCTTTTGAATCATCTCCAAATCTGACAAGTGGTCCTCTTGTCATTCTCAGTTTTGAGAGAAGATTATTGTCACCGGTCATGTGAGCTGAACATCCACTTTCCAAGATCCATGCTTTTTTCTTCTTTTTAGATTGACCTTGGTGACTTTGTACCTGCATAAGACATCAGGTTAGACAAAAGGTACCAGTGTTTCGGCGGGTCCTGCAGGGTTAGTGATATGGATCCATTCTTTAGGAATCCATACTTGCTTCACCTTATATCTAGGTGTTGCACAATTCTCTACCAATCTCTTCCTTTTCAAATGATTCAAGCTATTTTTATGCATGCTTGGTAAGAGAAGGTGAATGTAAGAAACCTAACCTAAAACTGAGTTTCTTAAAACTGATCTAGGAACTCACTTCCTAGAAACAGACTTCCTTGAAACTGAGTATCGGCTAGGTTCTCGAAAACTTGGTCCTCAATATGTAGTCTCTCTAGTCCTAAGGTTAGAATGAATATTGGACTGAGACCTCGTATAGATGTTCTTTCTATACGGATAAGTTTTGTTCTCATGAGTTGAGAAACTCGGATTCCTAGAGCTCAGAAATGAAACTGACTTTCTATAAAGTTTAGTTTTAGCTCTCGAAGTGGGTTTCCTAGAGCAATAGGTATGTCGTTTACCCCACTTCCTAGGTATGATGGGCTTCATCTCAGGTTTGTTTGACTTGAAAGTCAAATCTTTTCTATACTTGGGTGTTGAAGTCAATTTTGAAACTGACCGTCCCCTTCTTTCCTGATCAGCCTCAGAGGAGTTTTTGTCTTGACTGACTACTCCTTTACCTAGCAGCTTAACTTCTAAACTAGAATTCTTCTTAAAGTGATGGTTCGAGATATTTCCAGTTTCAGAAAAAGAAGTCTGATTGCTCAAGTTATTCTCTGTGAAGCCCAATCTTGACTTATTAGAGGAATGACTTTGTAAACTTAGAGCTTCTGAAACTTTTCTAGTACTAGAGTATAGTGAGCAGATAAGATTTTGATCACTAGCGATTTTCATTTTATGAGATGCTCATTCTTCAGATAGAGATTTAAACGATTTAAGTAACATATAATGCTCTTCTCTAAGTTTAGCTAAGTCTTCACTTACTGACTTGGATCATTGGATCTCTTGAGTCAGTTTTGAAACTTTCAGTTTCAGTGAAGCATTTTCACATGCCAAGACATTTTTTAACTCATAAAACTTAGCAAATTCTCTATTAAAAGTTTCAAGAGTAACATCCTCTAAATCTGAGCAATAGGATTCAGAGTTGTGTTCTATGCATGCTATAGGAATAGAAACTGAGTTGGAAATGTGTACCAGAGTATTAGACTCTGCTTCATTTTCTTCCTCTTCTCCAACTTTGCCATCAGCACCAGGAAGGTTTCATCCTCAGCCTCATCGTCTGATGTAAAGTAGCCATCATCATTGTCTGAGATGTCAGGCACCTCAGTTCTTGTAAGCATGGCCTTTGCAACTGCTCTGGAGGCTTTATTTTTGAACACCCTCTTCAAGCGCTCCCTTTCCTCATTGGAAACTAATGAGAACTCGTACTTGAGGTGATCTGGAGAGTTGCATTCAAAGCAACCTCTAAGAGGCCTGTCGCTGAACTTCAGTTCACTTGACTGTCAACCTTCCTTCTTAGCTTTAGCTTTCTCAAGAAGTTTGGTCAGCTTCCTCATTTGCTCCTCAAGCTTTTCAACTGAGCTTTCTTCCTCCTTTATTTGCTAGGAAGGTGTTGGTGCTGACTGATAAGTGCGTTATTTCGTTCACTTATCAATGAATTTTTAGGTTGTTTTGATGATATTAATGTGTGTTTTCTTTATTTTCCCTGCATCGTAATTGTTTTATGTCTGGGTTATTTGTCATGGTGAAAAATGTAGGTTTTTGAGTGCAAAATCGACTAAGTTAGAGAATGCATTATTTTAGCCGTATGCTCTGTCTCGACCGACATGCAGGGTGTCGGTCGACACAAATGCAAAGAAGAGTTGGGTTGAAATGCAGGATCTTCAGGATTTTTCCTCCCTATCGATCGACAAGGAGCCTATCGATCGACATGGAGGCCGGAGTAGCGGATCGATAGGAGCGCACTTCGGGTTGAAATTGGGGCCGCGTGTCGATCGACACACGGGTTTGTTTTGCGGAAATTCTCTAATTATCATTTATTTTCATGTTTAAACAATTAGACTTAGTATATATAGTTTTGTTTTGGCAAAATTATGGATTCATGCAACTTTTTAGACCTAGACTTATAGTTTTCATTGTTCTCCTATTATTTTGACTTTGGATTGAAGATTGTGAGCAATATTCCTCAAGATTGGACTCAATTCAACTTTGATTTTATGAAGAACTTTTACATGTTTTATCTTTTCATATTTTTGTTCAACGTGAATATGTGTAGGTAATCCTTTATTCAAATTCTAGGGTTTATGTGATTTTCTTGGATACATGTGTAGGTAATCAAATCGATCAATATTTTAAATTTTTTTTATCAATTATTGTGCTTCCTTAATCTGATTAAATTGGCCATTTGATTGGGTTTTCATAATTAATTAATTTGAGACTGAAAAGTGAATTGATTTATGGGTTGAAGAATTGATAATATGGATTTTTAATTATGTCTTAAAACAAGAATTTAGTCCATATGAATAAATCTGATGTTTTTAGGAGTTGTTAATTTTTCTAGAGACCGAAAGGATATAGGAAATTGATAATCCACTTTATGAATTGCAAAACCCTGGAATTTATAATACTTTTCTGATGTTCCACCTTAATCAATATTTCTAATTGATCGAGAGATTTTCCTTACATGCTATCCTTGATATGAACTTGCCCTAGACTCTAATCTTTTCTCTAGTGTCTGAAAACTTGGTTTTAATCTCTGTTTAATTTAATTTCTTGCAAAATTTAGTTTTAAGTTTCAAAACCCTTTCAAATTTCTATTTACTTGGACAATAAACCGAAAAACAAATGTTTCAGTATATAGGATGCTTGCTTTTACAATCTTCATGGGATCGATAATTTTAATTTTCCACTAAACTATAGTATTACTAAAAATTTAGTGATCAAATTTTGGCGCCGTTGCCGTGGATTGTTTAGAATTATCTTGTTATTGAATCTATTTTAGGATTATTGATTTGAGTTGTAATTTTAATTTCCCTTTTAATTTTCGCAATATTTTCTTCTAGTTTTTTAAAATTTGTGCCATATTTTTCTTTTTGGTTTTTGCTTCTGTTTCGACCAACATGCCGAATTTTGAACGACAGAGCTGCTACAGCTGTGTCAATCGACAAACAACCTGTCGATCGACACAGAAGTCGGTTTTTGAAAATTTTATATTTTCTTATTTGTTTCGTGTGTTATTTTATTTCTTTTCGCTACTTTGCTATTTCCGTGTTTACTCACTCTTCCCTTTGACTTATTCTCAGGTAGTTTATGAACACGAGGAGGAGTGGTAAAACATCGATTCCGTTTGACCCTGAAATTGAGGCTACGTGCAGATGAAACAACAGCAGGAGAAACTGAGAGGAAACCGCTTCAAGCAGTCAGGCTGTCAAAATGGCTGAAGGCAATCTACAGAATGTTCTTGACCTTACTCCAGAGCAGGCAGCTGAGCTGTTGAGAGAGATGCATGGCATGCGGGAGTGCATGAGAATACTAGAGCAGGAAAGAGCCAACAACAGGAATCCTCGGGACAATAACCCGCCAGAAGACCCCTTAGATGACGAAGGTGATGAGGAAGAGCCTAGATTTGATGCTGATGAGGATGCCATCCAGAAAGATACAGGCCGAAGTTCCAGGAGACAGATTTCAGCATTGACATCAATGCCAATAATTTTGAGCCGAAGACTGGTTTGGTGCAGATGGTTCAACAGAACCAATATGGGGGTCGAGCTACTGAAGACCCCTATTCCCATCTTGACAAATTTATCATGCTCTGCAACACTGTCAAAATCATTGGAGTCAGCAAGAGTGCCATGCGGATGAGGAATGCATTTTTGATGCACTTCTTTCCCCCCAGTGTCATCAAACAAAGGAAGAAGGTTTTCTCAGAGGCATGACGAGAACTTTTATGAGGCCTAGGAGAGATATAATGAGTTGTTGAGAGTGTGTCCTGGCCACAATTTATCTTTGGCAGATCAAGCTGAGACCTTTTATGAAGGATTGGATGAAAGGATTGTCGAACTGGTGGATTCTACATTGGGGGACTCTATTATGACGAAGGGTCCCAAGAGAGCCATGGATTTCTTTCAGAAGATGGCAAACAACAGTCCAAGATGGTCTAATATCCGCAAGGAACCAGTCAAATCTGTGGAGAAGGTAGCGAATCCTGAGGTAGATTTGTTGGGAGAGATCAAGAAGCTGAGAGAGGACTTTGCCAGGATGGAATCTGGACAAACCGTTGCTGCTGTCGATCTAATTTCGTCTTCTTCTTGTGAGGCAGATGCTAATGATGTCAACTTTGTCCAACAAGGTGGTTATCAAAATAACAACCGAGGAGGATACTCACAAAATTAGGGCTACAATCAGAACTACAATCAAACCTACAATCCCAACAAAGCAAGGAATTACCCAGGTTTCTTTTATTCAAATCGTGATGCTGCTGAACAACCTCCTGTTGGATTCAATGTACAGGATGGAGCTATTGTGGAGCCGAAAAGGCTGAACTTTGAAGAAATCCTAGCCAAGTTCATGCAAGGGTCTGATCAAAGAGTTGTAAAGTTGGAGCAAGATGTGCAAGGAATCAACAACAAAGTGGATAGAGTGGAGAAACATGTTCAAATGATCGAGACATTGGTCAGCCAGATTTCCACTTCCCTTGGATCGCAACACAAACAAGGGTAGTTACCAAGCAACACTCAGGTGAACCCGAAGAATCAAAGAAATCAGGTTAATGCCATCACCTTGAGGGGTGGTAAGTCTTACAAAGGACCCGAACAGAAAGGGGCTGAGTCTGAGGCCGAAGAAGGGAGCAAAAAGGAGGAGGAGCCCGTGGCTGATGCCTCTGTCTCGATTTATAGGGCCCCTGTCAATCGACATAGTGGCAACAATCCAGCAGTCGACATGGATGCAGGAGTGTTGATCGACACGCCTCCACGTTAATCGACACAGCCACCAAGCCCCGTTGAAAAGTCGTCCCCGATGTTGTTTCCTCAATGGTTCGCCTAGAAAAAGATGAATGAGAGGTATGCATGATTTCTAAAGAATATGAAGAAGGTGAACAATAATATCCCTCTTGTGGAAGCTTTGTAGGAGATGTCGGGGTATATCAAATTCTTGAAGGATATGGTTGCACAGAAGAGACCTATGCTGTAGCACGAGGATATGAACCTGTTTGAGGAATTCAATGCTATTATTCAGAAGTAGCTGCCTCTGAAAAGAGAAGATCCAGGTTCATTCACTATTTCTTGTGTTATAGGTGGTGAGACATTCGACAAGGTGTTTTGCGATTCTGGAGCAAGCATCAATTTGATGCCGTTGTAGATTTTCAAGAGATTGGAGATCTGAGATATTAAGCCGACTACCATCACTCTTCAGATGGCTGAAAGATCAATCTCATATCCTAGAGGAATTGTGGAGGATTTCTTGGTAAAGGTGAAAGATTTTATACAACCTATGAATTTCGTTGTTTTAGACATGGAGAAGGATCACAATATCCCGCTGATTCTAGGGAGACTATTTTTGAGGACCTGAGGAGCCCTGATCGATATTCGAGATGGGAAGCTGACATCCCAAGTCGACAATGAGTCTTTGACCTTCTTGATCTACAAATCCATGCAGAAACACGATGATGGGAGTTACCAAGAGGAATGCCATGTGATAGACAGTTTTGATTTGGTGATTTCTTCACCTTTACTTTCTATTGATTCTAACACTGATTATTTGGAGAAATGTCTATACCACTCTCTGTTTTCTTTTTCAGAGCTAGATGAAGTTTGTGATGAGATTCTGGACTTTATTATAGAGCTTGATGTGAAGGAAGAGTTACCCAGGGCAAAGGAGAACAAAAGGGAGCCCCTGCCGAGCCAATATGTGGAAGAAGGAAGGAAAAATCGAGCAACTGACACAGAAACTGCGTCGACCTCAGGAATTTTACCTCTCTGTTGATCGACAGGGCCGCCAAACTCCAGCATCTTGACACGCAGTCCAAGAGGAAGAAGAAGAAGCAACTTACTTCTGTTTCATTCGACACAACCGCACCAGAGGCTGAAAAATGGCCCGAACCACCTGCTTTGGAGCTGAAACCTCTTCCTTCTCATTTAAAATATGCTTTCTTAGGTCCTGACGATACATATCCTATAATTTTGTCTTCTTTTCTTACTTCTACAGAGTTGGAGAAGCTGCTACGAGTTTTAAGGGACCACAGGTCAGCTATTTGATGGACACTGGTAGATATCAAAGGAATCAGTCCAACTGTATGCCAGCACAAGATCAATTTGGAAGAAGAGGCTAAGCCGAAGAGACAAGCTTAGAGAAGACTCAACCCTACAATGAAAGAAGTCGTGAAGAAGGAAGTACTGAAGCTTCTAGACAATGAGATGATCTATCCCATCTCCCACAGTCAAAGGGTGAGTCCAACACAGGTTGTTGCCAGGAAAGAGGGGATGCAGATTGTGAAGAATGAGGACGGCGAAGAGGTGGCATCCAGACCAGTCACAGGATGGCAGTTTTGCATCGACAACCGAGCTCTGAATGCCGCCACATGCAAAGATCACTTCCCTCTACCCTTCATCGATCAGATGCTTGACAGATTGACAAGTTATCCTTACTACTATTTTCTTGATGGTTATTCTGGTTATAACCAAATTGCAGTGGCCTCGGAGGATCATCATAAGACCGGTTTCACTTGCCCGTATGGAGTTTTTGCCTACTGGAGGATGCCTTTTAGTTTGTGCAATGCACCTCCTACTATTCAGTGGTGTATGATGTCTATTTTCCATGATTTTATTGAGCACATTATGGAGGTTTTTATGGATGACTTTTCTGTCTTTGGTAGCTCGTTTGATGTTTGCTTACAGAATTTAGCTACTGTGATGGAAAGGTACACTGGGACAAACTTGTGCCTGAATTGGGAGCAGTGCCACTTCATGGTGAAGGAAGGAATTGTACTAGGACACCGGGTGTCCTCTGAAGGTTTGGAAGTGGACAAGGCCAAGATCACGGTGATTGAATAGATGCCGCCGCCATTGAATGTAAAGGGAGTTCGGAGTTTCCTAGGCCATGTCGGGTTCTACCAAAGATTCATACTGTAGGATTCGAGTCTACGGCCAACAACATGAGTTGTTATTTAATTCGCAGGACCGTTCTTAGGATATCAAAATAAATTCAATTAAATAAACCATGCGAATCCTATGCATGCTCCTACAAACTTAATTGTATAGGATGGATTAAGGGAAATACCTTTTCTTCAATCGTTTGATCTACAGATCTAGATCAGAGGAAGAACGATGAAGTTAGATCTGAAGCGGAATGGAACTCTTCTTTGCTTGTGTTCCTACAGATCTGATCTTCTGATCTGTTCCCTTGCTCCTTGGAAATCTGGTGAGGATGATTATCCACCAAGTTGAATCAGAAAGCCGGAGGATTTGATCAGAATAATCCCTCCTTCTGATAGCCCAATCTCGCCCTCTCTCTCTCAATATTCTAATTGAATATTAATTGTATACTGTATTGTGTACTCCATCTGATCTAAGAGGGAAATACTATTTATAGTGTTAGGGTTTTGAGAAACCCTAACCCTAATGGGCTTGAGCAGTGTGTGGGCCAGACCAGGGATCAAATGCAAATAATAAAGTGGGCCCTCTTTATTAATTAATCCTTCCTTGTTCAACCCAGAACATAATTAATTAATAAAACATTGTTTT
>JAPKLW010000179.1:302757-323543 GCA_026898455.1 Plectranthus barbatus
TAATTAATTTGGTTTATGACAATCAACCACAATTAATTAATTTCTTAATTTCTGATTAATACCACTCACTCCTTTTCTCTTATGCTTGAACACATCATTCAGCCTGCAGGACTTAGCATAAAGAACCTTGTGAGTTCATCAGAGAATGTCACCATCCTGAAACAGATATGCTTACCTATACATCCAACCTAAGCAGACCCCACACAAATTGCCAACACCCAAAGTGCAGGTATAAGAGTACATGTAAGACTCGCCACCATAGCACATCAAAGTGTGGTCAATCTGTGTGTGCCCCTTATCCTTCAGTAAGGTTTAAGATCATAGGAAGTATATTAGGGATCTGGCTCATTCATATGTCAATGAGAATGTCACATCCCACTGTTGATCCCATCAATACATAAACAAGTACTGACACATCAAGTAGCTAGGATAAGCCCACTTATGAACCGATGTGCCGCAGCTTAAACCAACAGCCTATCCAGGGACTGTTTCAGCTGTGATACTGTTTGCATCTTGCTAGGTCAATCGAACCATATGATCCTCTGTGATCTCCTACACACCACATGGTCATCCCTATCTACGAGATAAAAGGATATTATAGTTCGTTATATGTTCACATTTATCAGATAGCGAGAATTGCTGATGTAACACATAAATGAAGGCCAGTATACAAACACTTATTCATTTATGCTTTCTGTATACAATCCCAACAATCTCCCACTTATACTCAAAGCATAATACCATTGCTTTTACAGAGTATTAAGTGTGTCTATTCAATCTAGCTATTACAAAATGGGACATAAGATGTCCAACCTCAGATCTTCAGTCCAAGAGCACGAACGTGTTCCTCGTAGATCTTCTGAGGCAAGCCCTTTGTAAATGGATCAGCTAGATTCTCTTTCGTATCTATCTTTTGGATTTGCACATCGCCTCTTGCTACGATTTCTCGTATGATGTGGTACTTTCTTTCTATGTGTTTTGAAGCCTTGTGAGACCTGGGCTCCTTCGAGTTTGCCACTGCACCAACATTGTCTCAATATATTGTGATTGCTTTAGGCAAACTCGGAACAATATCCAGCTCTAGGAGGAAGTTCCGGAACCATACAACTTCCTTGGAAGCTTCTGAAGCTGCTACATATTCAGCTTCCATGGTAGAGTCCGCGATACATTTCTGTTTCGCACTCCTCCAAGATACAACTCCTCCTCCTAAGGTAAACACATATCCAGAGGTCGATCTCTTCTCATCTTGATCCGCCTGGAAATCCAAATCCGTGTACCCAACAGGACACAAGTTCTCACACTGATATACAAGACATAAGTCTCGTGTTCTTCTCAGATACTTGAGAATGTGTTTAACCGCATTCCAATGCGCCTAACCGGGATTGGATTGATATCTTGCCGCCATGCCAACAGCAACAGCATAGCAGATATCTGGCCTAGTACAAAGCATTGCATACATGAGACTTCCCACTACAGAAGCATATGGTGCTAAAGACATCTCATTCTTCTCTTTCTCTGTCACATGATATTGTGACTTTGAAAGGCGTATTCCATGACAGTAAGGCAGCAAGCCTCTCTTGGAATTTCGCATGCTAAAACGAGCCAACACAGTATCAAAGTAAGAGCCCTGAGATAAGCTTAACATCCTTTTCCTATGATTCTGCAGGACTTTGATCCCAAGGATGTAACCAGCATTTCCCAGATCTTTCATTTGAAATTGCTCGGATAACCAACCTTTTATGTCTGACAACACTTCCACATCGTTTCCAAATAGGAGAATGTCATCTACATAAAGTGCAAGAAAAACCACGCTTCCACTGACACATAAACGGTACACACAACTCTCATTTTCGCACTGTGAAAATCCATAGGATTTGATCACATCGTCAAAACATTTGTTCCATGACCTTGAAGCTTGTTTAAGTCCATACAGTGACTTCTTAAGCCTCCAGACAAGATGCTCTTGATCTTTCTGCACATACCCTTCTGGCTGTTGCATGTAGATGTCACGACCTTCTTCAAGGTACCCGTTCAATGACGCGGTTTTGACATCCATTTGCCAGATCTCAAGATCTATATGTGCTGCTATGGACAGAAGTATTCGAATGGATTTTAACATTGCAACAGGTGAGAAGGTTTCATCATAGTCAATACCTTCCTTCTGACTATAACCTTTCTCCACCAACCTGACCGTAAATGCCGTTATGTTACCATTCGAATCCTTCTTTCTCTTGTATACCCACTTGCTGCCTATGGCTCGAAAACCTTCTGGCAGCAAGGATTTCTGGTACACATCCATAGCTGTGATTGATTCTATTTCAGAATCCATGGCCTTACGCCACTGGTCAGCATCCTTGTCTCTCCTAGCTTCGTCGTATGTCCATGGGTCGGTATCATTAGGTGCATTCAATTGTGAGTCACCATCTTGCACAGGCGGCCGTGCACCTGGTTCCATACCTATTCCAGGTATGCTCAGACTGCCACGGGGTTCTCCTGATGGATTTGAATTGTTCTCTTCAATTTCTTGAAGTACAATCTCGCTCTTGGTCTTGTGATTTCTCATGAATTCATGTTCCATAAATCTTGCGTTGGTACTCACAACGAGTTTCTGATCTTCTGGATCATAAAAGAAACCACCCTTTGTTTGCCTGGGATAGCCCACAAACAGCATTAACTTGGATCTCCCCTCCAACTTGTCAGCTTCCTTATTCAGCACGTATGCTGGACAACCCCACACTCTTAGCTTGGACAAATTGGGCTTATGTCAATACCAAAGTTCAATGGGAGTTTTATGAACTGATTTGGAAGGTACTAAGTTAAGTAAGTACGCTGCTGTTTCTAGTGCATGTCCCCAAAAGGAAATCGGTAAACTGACATAGCTCATCATTCATCTAACCATTTCCAACAGAGTTCTGTTTCTTCTCTCTGCTACACCATTCTGCTGAGGAGTGCCAGGTGCAGTCCACTGGGAAGTAATCCCTTGATCTGCTAGATACTGGAGAAACTCGTTGCTGAGGTACTCCCCACCACGATCAGATCGCAGTGTCTTTATGGTCTTGTTCAAATTCTTCTCTACCTCAGCCTTGAATTCCTTGAATTTCTCAAGGCATTCAGACTTATAGTGAAGTAGATAAACACGTCCATATCTAGAGTAGTCATCTATAAAGGTGACAAAGTATCTGTGCCCACTGTGGGCTTGCGTTGACATAGGTCCACACAGATCAGAGTGGATGAGGTCCAACAAATCATTTGCTCAAGACTCACTTGCCTTAAAAGGCCTGGTCGTCATCTTCCCCTCTATACAAGACTCACAAACTCTATGTGGAACTACCTGGATTGGATCCATAATTCCACAGTCAACGAGTTTCTTGATTCTTTTAAGATTGACATGACCGAGTCTCAAGTGCCAAAGATATGTTATATCCTCACTTGAAGAAAACTTTCTTTTCCGTTGGTTAGACAAATTATATGCCTCTTTCACTGTCGGTTTGTTTGAACATGTAATAACATAAAGAGAATCTTTCAGTAACCCATGACAGATAACAATGTTATTTCTCATGATAGAAACATCTCTACCAAAAACAACAGAAAATCCATCATCAAAGAGTTTGGAAACTGAAATCAAGTTTCGCCGAAAAGTCGGCACAAACAAAACATCTCTTAGTGTTAAAACATTATTCATAAAACATAAAGTAACATCTCCGATTGCTGCAGCAGAGACTCTAGCAGCATTTCCCATGGAGATGGTAACCTCGCCATCTTCAAGCTCTCTAGTCAGCTCGAACCCCTGCATAGAGTAACAAACGTGACCAGTAGCTCCAGTATCCACTATCCACGAATGGATAGAAACTGATGCTAAACATGTTTCAATGACTAGTGCAGAAGATGACGTACCTTGTCTCTTGGTGACAAACACCGGACAATTTACTTTACAGTGACCTTTCCTTTTGCATGCAGAACAAACCTTTCTTTTGTAAACTTTGCCTCCAAATCTTTCTATAGAACCATCACTAGTCGAATTTTTCATGCTTACATCCTCTACACTCGGAAGTGGAAAGTGATAGTCAAGCACAACAGCAGAAAAAGAATCATTGATCTATTGAGCAACCTCCAAGAAACTGATCAATTGATTCAAAGTGAACACCTTGTCTTCGACTATTGAAGTGAAGTCATAGTATGATTCTGGAAGGGAGTCATATATGACATCAGTGAATAACTGATCATTCATATTTCCACCATTTAAGATATAGAATCTTCTGAGGTGATCCATGTGCAGCAAATGCTCCCTAACATTACCACCCTGTGCCAACTTACAGTTCACAATTCTCATTACGAACTCGGCACTGGCAGTCTGTCCAAGCCTACCATAAGTCATAATCAGGTCTCTCCAAATCTCAACAGCGTTAGTACAATACTGATACTTGAGCTGGAGCTCCTCAATCATGGATGACCTGAGCATTGATAATAACTTATCGTTGTTCGTCATCCATTTCTCAAAAGAGCTCCTAGAGGAACCCGAGGACTCAATGAGAGGTACAGCTGGACGAGGCACAAGTAACACAAAAACAGTCTCTGTAGCAAACATGCATCGCTCCATGAGCCATTTCCATTCCAGGAAATTAGAACCCTTCAAGGGATTTTGTGCCAAAATACGAACAATGATAGACATATCTGAAAATGAATAAATAAATAAATTAAGAACATACAACAGAACAATTGAAACAAATATTCATAGTAACCTTTAGATAAAATAATACAATTTTTTTCCTCCAATTGCCCAAGCTAATTCACCGCAAGCTACCCGAGTAGACCATTTACGATGAACGCTCAACCAGATCAAGTGATCCTTTAATTTCTTAACATGCCAGGTATCTTAAGCAAAAGAAATTAATATTGGAGATCTCAAGACCATGTTCACCTATCCGGAGCAGGGACATCTCAATAGAGTTATACTCCAGGCAACATCTAAGCCAAAGTAACCACAAGCCTAACTCCGGACATTAAAAGGCGATTCGACATACGTACTAGACCCATGCGTCCTGCCCTTAACATCCTTTGTTATCCCACTTAGATTAATCTTAGAGATGAGTGAAAGTTGTCTCAATGCAAGCTACCCGAGTAGACCGTTTGCTTAGAGGCTCCCACTTCTCATCTTAAAATAAGTGTTTTATTTTGGAAACCTCATTGCATTGGAACTTGTGAGGGACCCCTAACGTAAGCTACCCGAGTAGACCGTTTATGCTTCGAGATACCCCACTTCCAATGAGAAGTCGTATTTGTGGAGATCTAATGATCTTGGTTAGAAAAGAACCAAAATCCAGCTTAGTATTTTAATTCTAAAGGTTTCATGCGCACACATTATTTTATGTTGCCATAAATTACATCAACCCAAAATTCCATCATAAATTAATATGAATCTGGAATTTATAGACATAATTTAAAACATAAAATAAATCACATCAGACATGCTCAAAAATTAAATTGCAACATGCTTATAAAAGTAAATAATTAAAGCAAATAGGCATGTTTTCCTATTATTTACTAGTGCGCACATAATAAATCACATCATACGAGAAATAATTAAATAAACAAATAAAATTTCTCGTGGCCTCTCAGATGCGATTACAAATTAAATCCTATCTATTACAAGGCTTTAATTACAATACAGATCTTCAGAATCAGGCCGCATAGTGGACCAGAACTAGGGTTCACAGCTGAACCGGGCCGCCTCCGGGCTGGGGAGCCCGAAAACAGGCCCAGCTGCACAAACCCTAGGGTTTGTTGGAAACCCTAGCTGCCAGCCACCCCTACAGCCGCCGCCGCCGCCTCTGACCGCCGCAGCTGCACCACCCACACCAGCCACCATCTTCGCACGACGTCGCCTGCCGGGAGGAGAGTCACCGACGATGCCTGAGCCTGCTGCTGTCGTTAGAGAGAAGAGCGAGTTGCTCTCGCTGCTGCTGCGAACCGCCGCGCGCCGCCTGCACGCGGCCTCCCATCCGATGAGCATCATCACCATCATTGCCATGAAGCAACGACAGAGAAAAGGAGAGGGAGAGCAGTGAACGCCGGCGAAGGTGCGGCCCAGCCACGCGCGGCACAAGCCCTAGGGTTTGTTGTTGTGCACCACCGCCACCCTCGCTGTAGGGTTCCACCGCAAACCCTGCACCCCCTGCCAGTCGGATCTGACCGAGAGGATTCCGGGGAACTCGCTCCTGATGGCTAGAAAATGCACTCACACACGGCAAGAGGCGGCCCAGCCGCGCGCAGGCCAAAACCCTAAGGATTCTTGTGCACCGCCGCCGTCCTACACGTGCGCCGCCGCCGACCACCGGTCGCCGGTCGCTTACAGGTGGCGGCTGGTGGTTGACAAGTTGCTGGGAAGTCTTGTTCTCCATCTTCAATTTGATTTTTGAATATTTTACAGATTGAATAAAAAAATACAAAATAGATCTAGATCTGTTACATATTTTTTCCTATCAATCTAACCACGGATTTTCTCGTGGTGAAAAACAAAAACCAAAAACGAGAAGACCACGAGAACAAAACCATCTATAACAATTTAAATCCATCCATGAACATACAAATTTATTTAATTAAATTTATCAAGGATAGAGCCTAAGAACTGGAACCTGGCTCTGATACCAATTGTAGGATTCGAGTCTACGGCCAACAACATGAGTTGTTACTTAATTCGCAGGACCGTTCTTAGGATATCAAAACAAATTCAATTAAATAAACCATGCAAATCCTATGCATGCTCCTACAAACTTAATTGTATAGGATGGATTAAGGGAAATACCTTTTCTTCAATCGTTTGATCTACAGATCTAGATCGGAGGATGAACGATGAAGTTAGATCTGAAGCGGAATGGAACTCTTCTTTGATTGTGTTCCTACAGATCTGATCTTCTGATATGTTCCCTTGCTCCTTGGAAATCTGGTGAGGATTATCCACCAAGTTGAATCAGAAAGCCGGAGGATTTGATCAGAATAATCCCTCCTTCTGATCACCCAATCTCGCCCTCGCCCTCTCTCTCTCAATATTCAAATTGAATATTAATTGTATACTGTATTGTGTACTCTACCTGATCTGAGAGGGAAAGACTATTTATAGTGTTAGGGATTCTCAAAACCCTAACCCTAATGGGCTTGAGCAGTGTGTGGGCCAGACCAGGCCTTTCAAGGCAAGTCAGTCTCGAGCAAGTGATGTGTTGGAACTGATCCACTCTGATTTATGTGGACCTATGTCCACGCAAGCTCGTGGAGGATTTAAGTATTTCATCACTTTTATTGACGATTACTCGAGATACGGGTATGTTTACTTATTTCACTATAAGTCTGAATGCTTTGATAAATTCAAGGAATTCAAGGCGGAAGTAGAGAAGAAGTTAAACAAGACCATTAAGTCATTACGATCTGATCATGGTGGTGAGTATCTTAGTGACGAGTTCTTGCAGTTTTTATCAGAGCATGGGATTACATCCCAATGGACCGCACCGGGCACTCCTCAACAGAATGGTGAGGCGGAAAGAAGAAATAGGACTCTTCTTGAAATGGTTAGATCTATGATGAGTTATGCGAACTTGCCTGTTTCGTTTTGGGGCCACGCGTTACTAATAGCGACGTATCTGCTGAACCTGGTACCTTCTAAGTCAGTTCCTAAAACAGTGTTAGGGTTTTGAGAAACCCTAACCCTAATGGGCTTGAGCAGTGTGTGGGCCAGACCAGGGATCAAATGCAAATAATAAAGTGGGCCCTCTTTATTAATTAATCCTTCCTTGTTCATCCCAGAACATAATTAATTAATAAAACATTGTTTTAACCTTCACCATGGTAACAATGTTGACTCGCCCCTTTATTACCACGTTATTAGGAACGGGTTGCATTAAACTAACATGATCCACATATTTAAGGTTTTAGACATTGATTAATTAATTTGGTTTATGACAATCAACCACAATTAATTAATTTCTTATTTTTTGATTAATACCACTCACTCCTTTTCTCTTATGCTTCAACACATCATTCAGCCTGCAGGACTTAACATAAAGAACCTTGTGAGTTCAACAGGGAATGTCACCATCCTGAAATGGATATGCTTACCTATACATCCAGCCTAAGCAGACCCCACACAAATTGCCAACACCCAAAGTGCAGGTATAAGAGTACATGTAAGACTCGCCAGCATAGCAGATCAAAGTGTGGTCAATCTATGTGTGCCCCTTATCCTTCAGTAAGGTTTAAGATCATAGGAAGTATGTTAGGGATCTGGCTCATTCATATGTCAATGAGAATGACACATCCCACTGTTGATCCCATCAATACATAAACATGTACCGACACATCAAGTAGCTAGGATAAGCCCACTTATGAACCGATGTGCCGCAGCTTAAACCAACAGCCTATCCAGGGACTGTTTCAGCTGTGATACTGTTTGCATCTCGCTAGGTCAGACGAACCATATGATCCTCTGTGATCTCCTACACACCATATGGTCATCCCTATCTACGAGATAAAAGGATATTATAGTTTGTTATATGTTCACATTTATCAGATAGCGAGAATTGCTGATGTAACACATAAATGAAGGCCAGTATACAAACACTTAATCATTTATGCTTTCTGTATACAATCCCAACACATACATTATTTCTCTAAACTCTCTAGACCACTTTGTAATATGCTAGAAAAAGATGTCTCTTTTGTTTTTGATGCAGATTGTCGGAAGGCCTTCGAGCAGTTGAAGAAGGCATTAGTGACTGCTCCAGTCTTCACTTCTCCGGATTGGGATGAGCCCTTCGTGCTCATGTGTGATGCTAGTGACTATGTAGTTGGAGTAGTTCTAGGGCAACTGAAAGGGAAGCTCTCCATGTTATTCATTATGCCAGCAAGACAATGAACCCTGCCCAATGCAACTACACCACCACGGAGAAGGAGATGCTTGCTGTGGTTTACGCTTTTGACAAATTTTGGTCCTACTTGATAGGGTTGAAAACTATTGTTTATACTGACCATGCTGGCATCAGATTTTTGTTTGCTTAGCAGGATGCCAAGCCTAGGTTGATCCGATGGATCCTGTTACTTTAAGAGTTTGATTTGGAGATCAAAGACAGGAACGGCTGTGAGAATGTGATTGTTGACCATCTCTTCAGATTGGAGTTCTGGTTGAGGGGGATGATCAGAAGATGAGGATCCAGGAGTCTTTCCCTGATGAACAAGTTTATGCATGTAAAGATAGGGACCTCAAAGAGTACTACTGCAACAAGACTCCATGGTATGCTGATTATGCCAATTACTTGGTGAATGGAGTTCCCCCTCCGGAGTCTACCCCACCGGAAAGAAAGAGATATCTAAAAGAGGTTTGATTCTACTATTGGGAGGATCCATATCTGTGGCGCCGATGTGCCGATTCCATTATCTGCCGGTGTGTTCCTCAGCCTGAGTTCTTCAAGATCATTGAGGCATGCCATTCCTCTCCCAGCGGTGGCCACTTTGCTACCAACAAGACCACCTTCAAGGTCCTTTCTAGTTGATTCTACTGGCCGACCATCCATGGAGATTGCAAGGCTTTTGTTTCTAAATGTGACAAATGTCAAAGGATGGGAAATATTTTGAAGAAAGATGAGATGCCCACCACCCCAGTGATTGAGGTTAAGATCTTTGACGTACGGGGGATAGACTTCATGGGACCCTTCCCACCTTCAAGAGGTTATACTTACATTTTGCTTGCTGTTGATTATGTTTCTAGGTGGGTGGAAACCAATCCTACCACCACCAATGACTCCAAAGTTGTGGTGAACTTCCTCCAGAAGTATGTGGTGACTCGATATGGCACTCCGAGAGCCTTAGTGAGCGATGATGGTTCTCATTTTTGTAATCGTGCTATTACTGCTCTTCTTGCTCGATATGGTGTCAAGAACAGGGTTACCACTCCATACCATCCTCAAGGGAATGGCCTCGCTGAGTTGTCCAATAGGGAGATTAAAAGGATCCCTGAGAAGACTGTCAAGAAGAAGAAGGATTGGGCATTCAAGCTCGATGACACACTGTGGGCTTACCGTACTGCTTTCAAGACGCCGATTGGTATGTCTCCATTCCAGTTGGTCTTTTGTAAGTCCTGTCATGTTCCTCTGGAGCTTGAGCACAAGGCATGGAGAACTATGAGGGAGTTGAATCTGAATTGGAAGGCTGCTGCTGAAAGCCGATCTACTTATTGAATGAGATGGATGAATTTCGTGAAGAGGCTTATGAGAATTCCATGATCTACAAGCTCCGAGCATAAACTATGAGAAAATGCCCAAGGCAAGCTGTTCAGCCAACTATGATTCGTTCGAACCATTCATTGGCCAAACTCGAGATTGACCGAACCACTTTTGGTCCGAACCGCTCTTGAGCCGAAGCAAGTCGTTCGGATGAGTCACCTAAAGCAAATTGCCAAAGAATGCCAAGAAGAGGTACAACTCAACCGAACGAACACGACTGTTCGAACCACCGGTTGAGTTGAAGAGTTGTACATTTTCGCTTAAAGACATCTCTTTGTTTTGATCTCTATAAATATGGCCCATTTATTGTAACAAAACACATTAAATTCAGCAATAAATACATCAAAACCTCAAGTTCTACTTACATTCAATTATCATTTATTACATTTGCTTTTTTTCGAAGTATAATTTTCGTAATCATTTTATCAAGTATTCTTATAAAAAAAACCACAAAATTTCGAGCATTAACATCACTTATTACGGTCTTCATTAGATTATCACTTTACTTTTCAACTAGGTTTTTTAATTTTTTGAACACAAAAAAGACTTCAAATTTTTTCCTCATGACATAAACCTAAGTCATACGGGTGGAATTATGAATAAATAAAATATAGTACTTATTTCCAGCACGAGCTAGAGTGCCTCTCATGCCGCAGATATTGCCAAGAAGTGATCACTAAAAATTAGCAAGTTAGCAAGAGCTAATATTATAGTGGTAAATAGATATTATCGACCCCACGATGAATGAATATCAAATAATCTTATATACTGAAACATAGCTATCAGAATATAGTTCAAGCAGATCAAATTTTTGAACGATTTTAATATTTTCTGTTGGTCCCGGTTTATCAGAGTATAGTATATATGCACATCGGAAAATTTTATTTGTAAGTTCGGTATCTTGCACTTATCCAAGATAAAGGTGACGTGTCAGCTTGGTTTATTTATATCTCTTAGGTACTTGACGTTCAATTTGTCTTAACTCTCAATATTCATTATATACTCAAACACTTGAGTGTTGGGTTTCAAAATAAAATAAAGCCTTACTGACAAATAAATAAATGAAGCAGTAAACGACAAACAGACTTATAGTGGTTCGGACTAAACCGTTCTACGCCCACTCTTCAGGCACTTGGTCTGGTAATCCACTAAGCTTAGAACAGTTACAGGTGCTCCTACGATCTATTACTTGTCCTTCTTCGTCCGCTTCACCGTCTTTTACCATTTGTTGAATATCATGGTGATCACATACTTGATATATCCATGAATGACATCTGAATGATATACTGAGAGTTTAGACTCAGTATGCATCAATAAATCGAAGAACTAAGAGCTTGGACTTAGTTTTCATATATTCTAGATGATGATATACTATGCTCTTTAAGTGAATATCAAAAATAGTATACTGAGAGCTTGCACTCAGTAAAATATTCATTTATTTTTATTGCAAGAGATAGATTAGAATAGTATTTTGATTGTGGTGGTAAATTTTTGAAGGTGTATGGATATTAATTGCAAAAGGACGAATAAGGATAATTAAATATTGAAGATTAGATAAAGGATAATTGAGGAATAAAGAATAATCAAGATTCTAGAAGATTTAGATAGAGAAAAGAAGATTTGAAGATTAAATTTGCAACAGATTTACTATGGCCAGGACCAGTTTCTCGAGGGTGGTGTATCTCATTTTGGCGCCAAACAATGCTTTGCTTGCATAATGCATGGGATGTTGTCGGCCCTCGACTTCCCTTACGAGTACCGCTCTGAGGGCGTGGTCAGATACAACAAGGTATAGTAATAGGGATTCCCCTTCTTGCGGCTTTGACAATAGCAATGGACTGGTAAATTACGTTTTGAGCTCTTTAAGCACTTTGGTGCATTCCTCGATCAATTCGAAGTAAGTTCCTTTTTTTAGAGTTTGGAAGAAGGGGTGTGTATTTTTCCAATATTTAGAGATAAACTGACTGATTACGGCTTGTCTTCCGGTGAGCCTTTGCACCACTTTTTGAGATTGGGGATACTCAATGTCCTGAATCGCATGTATCTGTCTAGGTCAGCTTCTATCCCTCTATTTTTAACCACACAACCTAAGAAATTTCCCGAAGACACTCCGAAGGAGCACTTCACTAGGTTAAGTTTCATGTTACAGCGTTTGAGAATCTGAAACATTTCATCGAGATGCCTTACGTGGTTGGTGGCCTTGAGTGACTTTATTAGCATGTCATCAATGTAGACCTCCATTGTTTTGCCTACTTGGTCCTTGAAGATTTTATTCACAAGCTTTTGATAGGTTGACCCCGCATTTTTAAGACCAAAGGTCATAACATTATAGTAGTAAATGCCTTTGCTTGTCATAAAGGCAGTATTTTCCTGATCGTTAGGGTGCATTGGGATTTTGTTGTCAACTCATGCCCAGCGGTCGCATTGACGATTGCATCTATGTGCGGCAGAGGGTAAAGATCCTTTTGACATGCCTTGTTGAGGTCTATGTAGTCAATTCAAACCCTATTTTTTCCAATTTTCTTCTTTACCACGACCACTTTGGCGAACCAGGTGGGATAGTGAATCTCCCTGACGATCTTATTGGATCTCCTCATCGATCTCTTTGCTCTTTTTAGCTGTAAACTTTCTAGTTCTCTATTGCACCAAGCAACAATTGGGTCGACTTGGAATCTAGGTGTCATGAACGTTGGGTTGATCCCGGTCATGTTGCGGTGTGACCAAGTGAAGACGTGTACTTTGCTTTTCAAGAATTCGATGATGCCGATGTGTAGCCCTTGTTCAAGCTCGGCTCCAATGAAGGTCTTCCTGGTGGGGTCATTGGGGTCGATTTTAACCTCCTCCAGTTCCTCAATAGCAAGTCAATTGGTAGAGGTGCGGCTTTCGATCCAATGCTCTTAGGTGCAAACTAATTTGAAACTAGCGTAATAACAGTCCTTGTTGGTCTTTTGCTCGCCCCAAACTATGTGAATCCTGCGGGTCGGGAATTTCAGTAACTGATGGTACATTGAGGAATGGCTTTCATTTTGTGGATTCATGGCCTCCCTAGTATGGCATTGTGTGCCGAAGGTGCATTAACCACATAAAATTTGATGTCGATGCTCATTCTTCCATAGTAAGTGGGCAATGTGACCTCGCCCAGAGTTCGCTGCTCTTCCCCATTGAATCCGTACAGGGTTGTAGTTTTGGGTATAACATTGTTCATGGGTACCTGAATTATTCATAATTCACCGCGATGATTATGAATAATCATGGTGATGACCAAAGCATCGTGGTCAGGATGCTCTAGTTCTGGTGCGCATCTATAGAGAACTCTATGGTTTCATGATTTATCTTATGTCATATAAGGCCAGATGTTGGAATTGTATACATAAAAGCATTATAATTGGTATATTGGGAAACGTTATGTTTGAGTAATCATTAATGAATTGCAATAAATAATTCCTATTTGAATTAACAATCATACGATGCGAACAAACACATCCAATTATCTTGTTTATAGGGAGATCATACGGTGTGTAAGAGACCACATAAGATCGTATAGATTGTTCGACCTAGCGAGATATAAACAGTTATCACAACTGAGACATTTTCTGGTTTGGCTGCCGGTTTAGGTTGCGGCACACAAGTCCATACGTGGTTTATCTTGACTGCTTTGTGTGACCAGTACATTAAATGTATTGATAGGATCAACAGTAAGATAACCATTCTACTTGACATATGAATGAGTAATGATCTCAGTAACTTGGTCGGATCTAAAGTCTATTGAAAGCTGAGGGGCACACATGGGTTGACTGTCACTTTAACTTGCTATGGTGGAGAGTCTTACATGTACTCATATATCTGCATCTTGGGTGATGGATGTTTGTGTGGGGTTTCCTGAGGCTGGATTTAGATAACCATATCCATTGGTGACATTCCCTGGGAAGCTCACGAGGTTCTTATGCTAAGTCCTGCAGGTTGAATCATGTATTCAAGCATAAGCGATAAGGGTTGAGTGGTACTACTCAGGAATAATAAGAGATTAATTAATTGCAGCTAATTGTCATATGTTGGATTCATTAATAAATGTCTGAAACCTTAAATATGGGGATTAACCAAGTCAATGCAACCCGTTTCTAATAATATGGTAATAAAGGGGTAGGTCAATATTAATTCTCTGGTTGCATGAATTAATGTTTATTAATTAATTATGTTCTGGGTTGAACATGGAATTAATTAATAGGAGGCCCACTTTATAATTTTCATTTGATCCCTGGTCTTGCCCAACATTGCTCAGAGCCCATTAGATTTTATTAAACCCTAATAGCCCATTCTCCAGATCTATATAAATAAATCAATTATCTCACTTCTCACATAAGTTTGAAGTTTCAAATTAGAAATCCTAGAGAGAGTGCAAGGATATTTCAATCCGGTAGCGCATCCTCACCAGATTTCCGAATTGAGCAAGGGAACAGATCAGAAGATCAGATCCGTAGGAACACCATCAACGATCTACCGCTGTTATTCAATCCACAGGAGTTGAGCTATTCCTTTGAATCTACGCATTAAATAGGAGCATGCATAGGGTATTTACTGTTTCTCATAGCAGTTATTTTGATATCCATAAAATGAATCCAGGGTTAAGAAATAAATGGCGATTCACGTCGCCTATTGTAGACTCAGTTCCTATAATTAGTATCAGAGTCAGGTTCATATTTTATGGATCTGTTGGAAAATAAATTTCGACATTCAGTTTATGCATGTAATTTAATTTATTGTGGATGGATTTATCTTTGTCGTGGATGCTTTTTTTCTTGTGGCCTATCTCTGGTTTTGGTTTTGTTTTAAATCGCAAGAATATCTGCAATTAGATTGATAGGTTAATATGTAATAGATCTAGATCTATTTTGTTTGTATTTTTTTATTCAATCTGTAATTGATGAGAGGAGAACAAGAACAACGATGAAGATGGTGCAACAGCTTTCCGAAGGGCTGAGCATGCAGCAGTCGCGCACAGGCAGCGCGCGATAGTGGCTGGCGGTGGCGGCTGCCGAAAAACGAAGCTGTAGTCTCACGCGGAGGTGTTCACCCAGCAGCTACAGTTCACGACATCCCTTCCTTCTTCCTCGCGGTTGTAGTGGCGCCGACTCTGGCTGGTGCAGATCTGTGCGGACAGGTAAGGGTTGTGCGCTGGTGTACACGACAGTGTGAGGCGGTGGTCGAACAGAAGAGTCACGCGACCTTGGCTATGCAGTGAGCTAAACTCGCGATTCCAGCATCAACAACAACACCGCACGCAAGAGGAGCTCGCAGGCCTGGTGGCCGGAGTCGTGCACCGCTGTGTAGAGCGCGGGAGGGGGCGAGTCGTCGGCGGCTAGAGGTGTGGCAACCTGTGTAGCGGCGGCGATGGTTTTGGGTTGCTGGTGGAGGCGGTTGTAACCCTAGCAGCAGCTAGGGTTTGCTGCTAGGGTTTCAGATTCGGGCTGGGCACGGCCCCGGCAGCCCGGAGGCGGCCCGAGCTGTTGAAAAATTAGGGTTTTACAACCCTATGAGCCTGAAACCAAAATTCTTAGTCCAATTACCCAGTATTATTCCAGCTCAAAGTTGCTGGTTTCAAGTTAAAGAGTGGGAGCCCAGTTTGAAGATTTGTATTAAATTAAAGCCTCGTAATATATAGTTTTAATTTTTTTTATTTCCCATGTAATTGCATCTGGGGCAACGAGAATTTTTATTTTATTCTCGTATGATGTGATATATAATGTGCGCACTAGTAAATAATAGTAAAGCATGCTACTGCATTTATTATTTAATTTTAAAGCATGTTGTAGATAATAGGGAAACATGTTACTGCTTTGTTATTTATTGTTCAAAGGATGCTTTATGTGATTTATTTTATGTAAATTATGTCAATAAATTCCAGAATCATGTTGGGAAATATGATGGAATTTAGATGTGACATAATTTATGGATCATAAAATAATATGTGGGCATAAGAACGTTTTGAAAGAAAAATACTAAGCAAGATTTTTAAAATCAACAAGACCTCCACAATACGGTCTCTTATTAGAAGTGGGCAGTGAAGTTAGTAGACATCTACACGACCGTAGCCTGCTTATTTTATTCGTTCATAAGTTCTAACAGATTAGATTTCTAAATAAAAAATTTAAACATGTTAGAAGTGGACAGTGAAGTGAGTAGACGTCTACACGACCGTAGCCTGCTTACTTTATTTGTTCATAAGTTCTCTAGGACTGTTTTAAATGAGATAACAAAGGTTGTAAGAGGAATGTATCATGGGTCTAGTACGTATGACAAATCATCCTTTTAACTTCCGGAGTTTGAATTGTGGTCAAATCTTAGATGTTGCCTCAGTACTAACTCATGAATGATGTCCCTGCTCGGATAGGTTGAACATGGTCTTAGTTTTATCTCCGATTATTAATTTCATTTGCCAGCGAATACCTGGCATGGATTGAAATTAAAGACTGGAACTTCAAAGAGCAGTCTGGTTAGGTGGTATGTTGTAAATGTCTTCCAAAGGAGCTTGCAGTAGATGAATCTAGGCAATTGGGGGAAACAATTGTTTTAGTTTATCAAAAGGTTACAATGCATATTTTTTTCAATGTTATGCATGTATATTATTACTTTTATCAATTATTGTTTTCATATATGTCTATGAATAATGTCATCAATATCTTGGCACAAAATCAATTAACTGGTCCAAATTTCCTGGAATGGAAGGCAACTTGGATTATATCCTAGTTGCAGAGGATCATCAATTTGTTCTTAACACTTCGTGTCCAACCGTCCCCACTGCTGAGTCAACTGATGTGGAGCGAAACCTCTATGACAAGTGGATCAAGTCTAATAATGTAGTCAAGTGCTACATGATGACAACTATGTCTAAGGTGCTCCAGCAACAACATCTGCACTATGACAAAGCAACTGAGATTATGGATAGTCTCTCAATTACTTATGGGATATCAAATAGAGCTGTCGGATTTAAACTCATGAGAGAAATTGTGAGTTATAAAATGACTGATGGTAGCTCAGTGAGGGAGCATGTTGTTTCCATGACTCACCTCATGGATGAACTAAGGTTGCATGGAGGAGGTATTGACAGGGAAGCCCAGGTCGATATCATACTCAACTCACTTTCGAAGTCTTTTGAGAACTTCAGACTGAATGTTGTCATGATTAAAAAGGAGTACACTCTTAAAGAGTTACTTAGTGGCCTCATGATAGCTGAATTAGTAGTGCAACCTGAAAATGCAGTCTTGGTTTCTTCCGGTAGGCGCCCTGCTTCATCGAAAGGTGCTAAAGGGGAGATTGGAATGAAATTCAAGAAGACAGCCTCTGGAAGCAAAAGTTCTGGGAAAAAGAAGACCGTGACATCAGGGAAGAAGGGCAAGTGTTTCTGTTGTGGCAAAACTGGTCACTGGACGAAGGATTGTCTGACCAAGCGGGTTGGACAAGGTACGTCAATAGCATTTGTAATGGAAACCTTTTTAGAATCTATTTTTACCCATTCGTGGGTAGTGGATACTGGAGCTATAGATCATGTTTGTTACACTTTGCAGGGATTCAGGCCGACAAGGCAATTGAATGATGACGAGGTGATGATCTCCATGGGTAATGCTGCTCGTGTGTCTGCAGTAGCAGTTGGAGATGTTATACTATGCTCTCAAGACAATGTTTTAATTTTAAGAGACGTTTTGTATGTGCTGGATTTTCGGCAGAACATTATTTTTGTTTTCCATTTAATAAATGATGAAATTTTTGTTATTTTTGATAGTCATGTTACTATCAATGGCAATAATGTTGTTATCTGTCGTGGGATACAAAAAGACTCTCTTTATATCATAACTTGTTTGCTCATATCTTCCGTGAATGCTGCATATAACTCATTTAATCATAAGAAGAGAAAGTTTTCATCTTCTGATGAGGATCTTACATATCTATGGCATCTGAGACTAAGTCACATCAATCTAAAGAGGATCAAGAGACTCGTGGATGATGGAATGTTGGATTCAATCCAGGTAGTTCCACATCGAGTTCGTGAATCCTATAGAGAGGGAAAGGTGACGACCAGGCCTTTCAAGGTAAGTCAGTCTCGAGCAAGTGATGTGTTGGAATTGATCCACTCTTACTTATGTGGACCGATGTCTACACAAGCTCGTGAAGGATTTAAGTATTTCGTCACTTTTATTGACGATTACTCAAGATACGGGTATGTTTACTTAATTCACTATACGTCTAAATGCTTTGAGAAATTCAAGGAATTCAAGGCGGAAGTAGAGAAGAAGTTAAACAAGACCATTAAGTCATTACGCTCTGATCATGGTGGTGAGTATCTCAGTGACGAGTTCTTGTAGTTTTTGTCAGAGCATGGGATTACATCACAATGGACCACACCAGGCACTTCTTAGCAGAATGGTGTGGCGGAGAGAAGAAATAGGACTCTTCTTGAAATGGTTAGATCCATGATGAGTTATGCGAACTTGCCTATTTCGTTTTGGGGCCACGCGTTACTAACAGCGGCGTACCTGCTGAACCTGGTACCTTCTAAGTCAGTTCCTAAGACACCCTCGGAACTCTGGCATGGGAAAAATCCCATTGTGACAAACATAAGAGTGTGGGTTTGTCCGGCATATGTCTTGCCAAAGGAACCTGATAAGTTAGAAGGTAGGTCCAAGCTAATACAGTTCGTGGGATACCCCAGACAAACGAAAGGTGGCTATTTCTACTGTCTTGAGGATCAAAAGATTGTTATTAGCACCAATGCGAGATTCTTGGAGGACGAGTTTGTGAAAAACTAAAAATCCAAAAGTGATATTATTCTCCAAGAAATTGGAGAAGATGATGCGCTTTTATTGGGAAAATCTCGTGGCAGATTGAGTGTACCTCTCGAAGGTATGGAACCAATTGCACGGTCGCCAGTGCAAGGCTTTGAGCCAGAAGTAACTACACCAACTGCTGACGCAGTACTTGTGCTCCGTCTTAGTGGGAGGGTACCTCACCAACCCGAGCGGTATATGTTTGTGGGAGAGTCTTCGGACATGATCCTGGAAGACGGACTGGATGTTATAGACCCATGCACATACGACAAAGCAGCACATGACAAAGATGCAATAAAATGACATAAAGCCACAGATTCAGAAATTGAATCAATTACTGCTATGGATGTATACCAGAAGTCTGCGCTACCGGATAACTTTCATATCATAGGTTGCAAATTGGTATACAAACAAAAGAAAGGTTTGTAAGGAGAAATAACGACTTTTAAAGCCAGGTTGGTGGCAAAGGGTTATAGTAAAAAATAGGGCATTAACTATGACGATACCTTCTCACAGGTAGCCATGCTCAAATCCATTCGAATTCTTCTATTCATTGCAGCACATATGGACCTAGAGATGTAGCAGATGGATGTCAAAACTGCATTTTTAAACGGATACCTTGAGGAAGGTCGTGACATCTATATGCAGCAATCAGGGGGTTATGTGAAGGGTGGTGAAAAACATCTTGTGTGGAAGCTAAAGAAGTCCTTGTATGGACTTAAACAAGCTTTACGGTCATGAAACAAATGTTTCGATGATGTGCTTAAATCCTATGGATTTTCACAGTGCGAAACCAAAAGTTGTGTGTACCGATTATGCGTCAGTGGAAGCGTGGTATTCCTTTCACTTTATGTAGATGATATTCTTCTATTCAGCAACGATGTGAATGTGTTGTTAGACATAAAGAGATGGTTATCTGAACAGTTTCAAATTAGGGACCTAGGAGACGCTGGATACATCCTTGGGATTAAAGTCTTGCGTGATCGCAATAAGAGGATCTTAAGCTTGTCTCAGACATGGTGTTCCTCTGTCTAAGGCACAATGCCCTGCAACAGAAGAGGAGAACGATAAGATGGCTAAAGTACCATATGCTTCGGAAGTGGAAAGTCTCATGTATGCGATGCTATGTACGAGGCCAGATATCTGTTATGCCGTGGGCATGGTGGCTAGATATCAGTCTAAACCTGAACAGGTGCACTAGACTGCTGTCAAACATTTTCTCAAGTATCTAAAAAGAACTTGAGACTATTGTCTTGTTTATCAGTGTGTGAATTTATGCCCTGTGGGTTATGCGGATTCAGATTTCCAGGCGGATCAGGATGAGAAGAGATCGACCTCGGTCTATGTGTTCACCTTGGGAGGTGGAGCTATGTCATGGAGGAGTGCAAAATAGAATTATATCGCAGACTCCACCATGGAAGTTGAGTATGGGGCAGCTTCAGAAGCTTCTAAAGAAGTGGTGTGGCTCCGGAACTACTTCCAAGAGTTAGATCTTGTTCTAAGTTTGCCCAAGACTATCCGGTATATTGTGATAATGCTGGTGCAGTAGCAAACTCCAAGGAACCAAGAACTCACAAGGCATCAAAACACATAGAGAGAAAGTACCACATCATACGCGAAATCGTAGAGAGGGGCGATGTGCTAATAGAGAAGAGTGACACGAAGGATAACCTAGCGGATCCATTTACAAAGGGCTTACCAC